>JAZHYW010006983.1:0-69980 GCA_037355805.1 Ixodes ricinus
ACTCGAAATGATGACGTAGGCGTCCGTTGTTTATATTGCAACGTGTCACAATAATGTCGCGTGACGTTACGGGGTCACCAACGTTACTAGAATAGCTCAGTTCCGGGGAGGAGTCGCCCATCTGTCCGCTGTGTGTCCGCCACCCGGCGTCTGATGCGCTGGCTAAGTTCTATTTTCAGACCTACGGGTTGCACAGTGTACGGTGCTACACCATTGAGACGTTGTGCTTTAAAGAACTACACATTCCTGAAATACACTGCGGTCACCATATCACCTGTCCCTAAAACGTTGGTCCATCGAACGACGAAAGGCGGGCCGTGGGGGAAATAAGGGGGGGGGGGCTGCAGTTGGCAGCAGCGTAAACTAGCAGTTGAGCAACTGAGCTAATCTAGTAACGTTGGCGGTGACAGGTAAGACAGGCTCTCGCGTGACGTCACACGCATGTAACACTACGTTGCCATATGACGTCGTGATGGCCCGTAACTATGCGAGTAATGACGGGACATAATGTATCTAGGTGGATTAGCATTGACTGATGAGTTAGTCGCTGTCCGAGGCGTTATTGGCCATGCTTTCTTCGTGCAAGGTGTCTTTGCACTGTGAGAGAAAATTAAATAAATTAAAAGACACAAACGTGCAAGACACAATATGACACATTAGTGTCCGATAAGGTTTCTCGATTAGCTGTCGCTGTGATCCAAATCTGGATTTACATGGGGCTCCTTTTTTCAGCACGGTTTCAACGCACCTGTCCTGTCTTCAGGCATCTAAACGCGTAAAAAATAAAAACGTCAGGCCAACGAATGTCGACGCAGCAGAGATCGGATTTTAAATACCACACGGCCATTGACAACGCCGGACAGGTGATTTAAAAACGTCGGCATGAAGCAGTCAACGCGTCCATAGCTGTGATATGAGGCTTATGGAGGCGAAGGGATAGAGCACGAGCACGTGATTCAGAGGAAAGTGTAGAGATGAAATAGCAATGCCTTTCGCATTGCAATGCGCCTTTCGCTTTGCAATGCGCCTTTCTGTGGTAGCATTGCAAATAGCAATGCGACCACGAAAGGCGCGAACTTCGCGTTACACTCCCGCTGGAGCGCTAGCGTTTTTCAGGGCATTATTTTAGAGACGCCACGCACTACGATGTTTGCACGATTCGCAACTTTCACGATGTATAGGGGCGCAGCGGTTCCTATCGAAGTGGCAGTCATCTGGATGATCGTCATAAAACAACAGTACGAGGCTGGGTCTGCGACGCGTGAGTAATTCTAGTTTTGCTATATACAAGCAGCATTATATCCTCAAAATATTTTTTTACGTCAGAAAGGTGCACCTTTCTGACGTGAAACGCACCTTTATTGTAAACCCAACCATCCACGAGCTTGGGAGTGCGATTCTCGCACCACGGTACCACCCTCGCTGAAAGTTGCGAATATTGAGACTCGACATTTCTAAATAATTCGTACGTGCAACATAATTAGGATTGAGATATATTTATTAGCTAAATTATCATATAGTAATAACGATAGTATGAATCTAGGATAGAAGTGAGGCACTGCATATGCAAAACTATTTTAAAGCTTTTAAATATAGGTTTTACTAATTTGTGTTACTCCTCACCTCAGCAACAAATTATGAAGATGACACATTTTTGACACGTAAGTAAACACAACACTCTTCCTTTTTCAATTCTCTGGGGAAGGTCTGGGCTCGATGCAACTAACCTAGTAGATATATCTTAAGTGTCTCCAATCCATTTGCGGAGTATAAAACTAACATGTTAGTTGTGGTTGCGGTAAGTCCTCGCACAGAAAATATTAATTTCAAGCGATCTCCTCCTTTGAATATTGCGTCTTTAATGCTGTAAACATTGACTTCCTGGGATGTACGTTTCATCTGAGACTAATATATTGAGTTTATTTAACTTATTTATATTCTCTCCACTCACTCGTACTGTCTCCACTCCTCTCGTAGTGTATAAACCTAACATGTTAGTTGTGGTCGTGGTAAGTCCTCACACCGAAAATAGTAATTTTAAGTGATCTCCTCCTTTAAATATTGCGTCTTTAATGCTGTAAATATTGACTCCCTGGGAATTACGTTTCATCTGAGACATATATATTAATTATATTTAACTCATTTATATTACAATACACCAGTGCACAACAAATTGCTTACTTCTGCTCAGCGTTCAACTGTGAAGATCAATACAAAAACAATTTGTAAGAATATATTAAATTTATAATTATTTATAAATACTGACATTGGTCTTGCATCGCACTGTATATTGTGAGCCTCAAAGAGTTCGACACCCGAGCAATCTTAAGACCCATTTAACGATGGAATAAAATAGCATTCTTCACACATTTTAGCATATTCAGTAGCGTAAACCAATATCAGGGGAGGAATTATGAGTGAGGCTTTGAGGGTAGGCAGGGGAGATTCCGCGCAGGAATTCGACATCACTGACGGATGTTCCTACACAGGGAAAGCGTTGACCAGATCTGCTTTTTTTTGTCCTAATATTTACCATCTTACAAAAGAGACAAAAAATAACTTTCTAATGAAATAACGCTCCTTTATGCCGTATTCCTCACAAATTTGTTTTATTTAGAAAACATAGGGGAGGGCGGAAACATCCGCCCTCATTTTTAAATTCATCCCTGCCTATGGAAACCCTTTTTGAAACCCCATCAAGCCATATTATCCCTCGCTATTTGCTGGACACGAAGCGCCTGGTCAAACTCGCATATTCGTGGAACGCTGACTTAGCCTTTCGAGCCGGATACATGCTCAGGATACGTGCCCAAACATTAAATAAATCATTTCTAATTGACACAGAATCGAAAAAGATGCACGCACTTCTGAACATGTTTATTACTTTAAGTGAGCATTTGGTGTGGCAATCGCTAACTTTCCAAAGACAGAAGGGTATCCGTTTTATACTCTTTAATTCCTCTACTGTGCCTACAAGGTTTCAACCTAATTAAGCGATGCATTATCAAATGTTGAACGGTTCGTTCTATTACTTCACTATCTCCGTTTTCGAGGTCCGCTTATATAACTCGACGGCGAAAAGATGTACGGGATGATCTATTGCATAAAATGCAATAAATGCGCAAGAACACTTGATATTTTTTTATTGAAAGCTTTTTATTGGAAAGATCTTGAATGCGAAATGTGACGGAGGAATTGTTAATTTATGACAGATTTTTTCTCGTCAGACATACATCACTTTGGGGACCTTTTCATAATGTAGCTATGCCATGCTGCTGCGCTTACTATCTGACTATGAGACAGTTCCAAGCCTACTACGTAATTGTATTATTACGCAGTTCGTCGTCTACCACGCGGACTTTGTACGCAGAGAAGGGAGGCGAGCAAAAGGGGAGAGTGAACGCTTAGTCTCTCCTTTCACCAACTCCGAGGGGCGTCATGCCTTTGAACGTTTGCGCTATAACGTAAAACAACAACTGGCCTTCGTTGCTGGTACTTTCATCGGTGGCCTTTTTGCAGTGAGCCGAACACAAGCAGACGAGGAGGTTAGGTCGCGGATGGTAAAACTATAAATTTATATGGGAACCGTGGAGAGTGCCCCTCAGAAATTATAACGCTTTAAAAATGTTAATCAGTAAAATTATTAACTGAAATAACAAGAACCCGGTATATGTGGGTGAGAAGGTGCAGCAAATATATGTATTTTGGGAGTCTGTGTAAAACAACAAGCCTTATATTAAGAAGTGCAGATAAATAAAGCGACAGTAAGGAAAGCAGATCGAAATATTGTTTCCGCAAGTGATGGACTGTGTAGAAATTCGACGACTTGAAAAATGTCTTATTTGGTTACTCAGAGGCTGGCGAAGATGAAGTTTCGACCTTCGATGACAGGAGTGAAAGAAAAGGGTAAGTTTTAATAAGTTTACTTTACTGAAAACCATGTCAAAGCTTGTAAACGTTTCGTGGTAACTGGTATCATATTCCCCCACTTATTTCAGACACATTGTAAGTTCAAAAATTTATTATATTGGCTAGCCAGTCATATCTTAAAATAACTATATATATATATATATATATAATATATTAAGATATGCCCCTTTTTTCTAATTTCTAACACTTCATAAGGTGAAAACGGGGGTCACCATTGACCATGACTGTGTTGAGTTTTTTTTCCTGCAATTATATAACAATAAGCTAATAACGATGCTGTGATGCAGAATCTTGCGTCTTGTCAGTTTTCTCTGGTGCATCGATCACTTAACTAAGCCAAAAGGCCACTATATTCTAAAGATTGGGCAGAAAGAGGTTTGTGTAAATTAAAAAGATCTGATGCAACGCTCGTTTGGCTCTGTGGTAAGTCAACAACGCTAAATAGTGTTAAGATTACGGAGTACTAAATACAAATCCGAACGCAAGGCAGTGTACTCATCTTGCTCTTTTCAAGTCCTGTATTTTGTGGTAGTGGCATACTCTGTCTACCAATAATGTGAATGTATGACGACAGGTGAAGAAACTCACTCTTTGATGAGTGAGTTTGTTCAAATGCAAATTTCGCCCGCTCGAGCTATGAATTTAGCAGAAGTGCGTGTTGCTTTTCTAGAGACTTCTATACGCGCGGACATTCCAGAAAAAGTGGAGATGCGCTCGTACATTTTTGATGAAAGTCAAGATGCTCAAGCGCACGCGCGGCCATTGCTTTGAATGCATAGCCACAGAAAGTCGTTCGGAAGATTAAAAATAAGCGCTCCTATTTACAAAATGTAAAAAGCGAACAACAATGCGAAAATAGTATTATACAATTTAGCTCAAAACAATTCTCTTCTAGGAAATAAGGCAAAAGTGTTCACTAAAACAGTCGTAAAACCACAATGCATTTGCAGAGAGATAATCTTATTCCGCGTTTAAAACCTCACGGTTGAGTCTCTTGACAGTTCCGATTTATATTAAGTGGACGTCTGATGACCGCGATACATTTTACGATAAAACAACACAAATACTTGTCACTCTATGATAAACGCAGATAAGCAGCTTCTTTGATTTCTTTCTTTCTCACCACTGGTGGCAGTAGATCTCATACTGTTTGAAAGCTTGTGGAGTTGTTTTTTTCCATACTGCTCATGCTGCCGTCCTGTTGGAAAAATCTTGATGATGGAGAAGACGATGGAAAAGCCCCATAGAAGCGTAACCGTACATATGGGACATCCTATACCAGCGATAAAGGCGGCTCCACATAGTGGATTAAGTCGGAACGATACAGGATGATGGAACCATACACGCGTGTCGTATTATGGGACATCCTATACCACCATAGTGGATTACGACGGAACCGTGCAGACGCACAGAATCATTGCAGGCGGACGTAACCATACAAGCATAACGTATTATGGGACATCCTGTACCAGCGAAAAGGCGATACCAGCAGGATGGAGCCATATTGGCTCAACCATAGTTGTATCGCCTTTTCACTGTTATACAGGGCGATCTTTTTAAGCTTAATATATATATTTTGTTTTAAATGTCGTGAAAGCTACACTTGTGCGGTTTGTGCAGGTGAGTTATAAGGCCAGGGGTACGTAGTATAGGGGCCAAATCATAACGATCAGTCTGATAATAAATTACAATTCGTTAATTAACTTTTCAGTTAGTGAAAATGAACATATGGTTTTAATTAGAGACTTGACGAGAGTCATCGAAAACCACTAAATCAACTCTTTTTAGAAGGATATATCGCAGGGGTAGAATTTTACGCTTTCTGTAGAAACGCTTTATTTGGATGCGTTTCTGTGTTTCTGTTGCCTATCGGAGCGCATCTCTGCGCCCACGGTCCTTTTCCCCAGGGGCTTAGACGCGCAACACACGTGCGTTCTGCTTCCCTCCATCCTACGAGGGAGTCGAGGGAGTGGCTTCGCACCACTGCCACCGGGCAGCAGGATCGCGGGAGCAACCGAAGTCTTGACACGTACCCAAATTGAGCGTTTTTTTTAGAACGCCGTGAAATGCTGCTTCTGTCTTATATCTTCATAAAAAGAGCTGATTTAGTGTTTTTCGATGTGCTTAGCAAGTTTGTAATTGAAACCATGGGTCCATTTTCCCGAATTGACAATTTAAGGAACAAATTATACTTAAAATAAAAGCTGAAGCGGTTTTGTATTTGAGAAAAGACATATTAATCTTCTTCATTTGACCTCCAGGATCTCAAATTAATTAAAAAAACTGTTTCTTAATTTGATGAGTCTAGGCTGCATAGAACCACTCTCAAAGTACCGCTGAGGACACTCTTCCCCGGAGAGTGACGTCACAAAAGGAGCTTTCGAAATCTGCGCTCACACATCTTCAGCGCCTATCAAAGCTATACACGCACACGCTATTTTGAAAAATTGAAGAAAAAGATATGTCACGACTGGTGCCAGCGGGAAAAATATAGCTAGAAAGCTAATAATTGGACGCGCGGTTATCAAGCGACACACTCTTGGCGGTCGAAAGATCCTCTTACGAATTCACTACTGGTCGGATGTTTTATGTGTTTTCTCACGTTTAGTAATATCTTTGGAGAAAACGAATGTGATATTCAGATTCACGGGATAAAACTATTCTAGAATTAACCTCCACCAAGTTTTCTGAATGAAGTCTTGCACTTCCCTTTAATAAGTTGACTCCTCATTACTAACAATTATCCTTTATACCATGCCCCCCTGGTCATATAACTCACGTGCACAGACCGCGTAAGTGTAGCTTTTACGGCTTTTTTTTTCAACAACTCTGTAAACCATACAAAAACACCCTTTAGAATAACCCCTAATAGGATATGACTGTATGGTTCCTTCGCCGCTTGCATCGTTCGGGAGAGACTCGCGGAATTACTGCGTTCCATTGGAACGCTGGTTGTTCAGCGAGTCTCTACATCAGCGAGTGGTTTCAAACAAGCATGATGTTCGCACACCAATATGCTCTCGTCCGAGGTCCTCGAAGAACAATAACAGCAGTGGTAAAATGTAGTGACGTGGCAAATGTGGTTGCAAGTATTTATTTTTGGAAGAATTACATGCACCAAAGCTTAACTTTGCTGAAAAGATGATAATTATAAACTCAATACTAAACAAAGGTGTCCCTTGAGCTGTCAGACCAAACGTCTCACTTTTGCCATTCAGGAGCTTCGAAACTTGTGCGTAGAGTATCAGCACAACTTTGATTTCTGCTGCGAGCGCTGCCTGCGATATAAAAATTGAATAAACATGCAATGAAAAATAAAAGACGTTTACGATTATTTGTAATACGAAAATAAAGCGCAGCTCTTGGGGAGAAGGATGGGAGGGTATGCCGCTTCTTCCATCCTCTTCTGCCTCTCCCCATTAAGCGGAAATATCCCCAAATTTAGCGGGAAAATTTCCATCTAAATTTAGTGGGTTAAGCTTTTCCGCTTAACATAGCGTGGGAACTGATGTACCGTGACATCAACACCAACAGTTTTCCCACTAAATCTAGCGGAGAAACTGAATTTGTTTCTAGGGTGACACGACACGAAGTCATGAGACGTCTTAACGTCACAAGATCTGCACATTAATTCAATTTCCTGCTAAGTTTAGCGGCAAATTACGCCGACGTCGACGCCGCGAAACGCGAAAACGGGCGCCTAAGAGCTGCGCTCTAAAAAAATTAATACCTCACATAAAAGAAAGTGAAAATTAGAGATATGACAAAGAACAGAGAATTTAAGATACCGCTTTAATATTATTCTTCTTGTCCGTTCTCAAATATTTTGGTTTCAAGAAATGTTTATCTCTTTATTCATACCCAGAGAACCCCTCCCAGTTTCAGCATGAATGCAATAAATCAGTACAGACTAGACCTGTAAACCATAATGCACATAAAAATGAATGTTTGCCACATAGTCATGCATGAGTCGATGGTTCAGATCTCTAAATACATTTGTAGTGAGTAACGTTCTTGAATAAAATTTCTAGGCTTTGAATTTGGCAGTTTAAACATCCATAAGGAACACTGTATGCCACTGATTTTTTGTGACATATCAGAAATCGCGGAGCACTGTCTTCCTTGCATACCTAACAAGAGTTTGAATTTTTGTTTTGCATGGCATGTGCTATTTTGATGCCCATACAGCCCTACTTTAACAAAATTTCCTATATAGAACTTTTTCTTGGTTCTTTACTCGCATGACATATTCGGTCCCTTGAATTCTCACTCGGCAGGAACACATTTATATATTGATGTAATTGTGAAAAACAAGATGCATGGGCTTTAGTACGGCTCAACAAGCACAGATGTGTAGAAAAGTACTATCGAAAACTCAAATGTTGTAATAAAATTATTTGGTAGAAATGGGGATACAATTATGGATAGGGTCATGAATACAGTTAACACATTCAATATGAAGAATATGTGTTAGACGCACACTACAAAAAAAACATGTTGCATCTGTATTCATGCAAATTACTTTGGAGCACCAAGCGCTGCAGTCTCGGGAGGGAGTTTGTTCGTTGAGTCTACCGAAAGTGAGTGTAGATGGAAAAAGCAGATTGATCTCGGACAGTAAGCATTACATAAGCAAGTGACATGTCATTATTACTGTAACAGTGTCGACTCTTCCTAGTAGATTTAAATAAACGGTAAGCGGCATCATTCGGTGAGTTCCCTCCGTACATCACAGTGTTTGGCTCTCTCAAATGCTTTGCGAGAAATTTGATGAACTGGAAATATCTAGAGTAGTTCTACAAAAACTATTTCAAGAATCTTATCTCAGCATCGTAAAGAATGTGAAAAGTTTGCTAGAGACAAGCTTAGTGCAAGAGTTCAATAAAGGAAATACTTAGTTTTGGAAACCTTCTTGCCGTAGTAAATCGTATAAAGTTCCCCTAGGTAGAGCTAGTCATTACGGATGATTGTGCCCATTGCATAGCATAAAAATATTAAGTTGTGACCTAAACTATTGACAGGCTCAACCACCTCAGATTACGTGGAACACGACATTAAAGATTGGTCTCACCATGACTGTCTGCAAACATCCACATAATTTCCATGAACCTATGCATTTCACGAAAATACTTAGAGCGAGCTGTTTAAAACATCATAACACTCTTTAACACTAATAGAAAGCCTGTAGTGGACCACAACTTAAGCAGTTTTCATTTCATTATGAAGAGCAATTACACATTTGTGAACCTTAAAACTAAGCCTGTACTGATATTTTGTTTTTACGTTGAACGTGCTTATATTTTGATCACTATATAAAGTTTTGCGGAGCTGACAATGTGCAAGTTCCTGTTTCTTATATATAAATCTCTTGACTCCTAGGTGTGATAGGTACATAAGATTGATGACGCCAACGTCACACAATGATTATTTTAAGAATTTGTTTAGGTATAGCACAAGCGAAGCCATCTGCGGGAATTTATTTCTGTGACACCGTCGAACCTACATCCGCGGGCTTCAACTTAACATGTTAATCATCTCTGCAGACTCCTTTTCGTAATAATAACTCCATCCATGCCAATGATTTAAATATGTATTTTGCATTTTAGGCTGAGCAGTGCTTTTGCTGTTTTACTTAAGGAATAGGCAGGAAAAACGCTTTTTCGAGTGGCATACATAACACCTGGTGGCACGAGGAGTCCCCTTGTCGTGACGCTAATCAAAAGTCACAGGCAGGGAAATACTGCGATGCTCTTGTTGCTGGGATTACGTCGCCCATGATCCTGGCCAGACCACAAAAAGCGATTCAGTACAAGCATGTGACCAGTAGGACCTGCAGATCTTGAGGCACCCAAGTAGCTGAAAATAAAAACAAATCACACTCCAGTACTTGGCTGAGATACAATACAATGGCTAGCATATTACTTCGTGATCAGCACCTAGATCCTTTTATTTTTATACTTTGTAGTTTGTATGATAAAAAAGTGCTCCTTTACTGCCGCAGTCATAGACACCCCCGAGGATAAGGCCATGTAGGCTTTGAAATGATGGGTACCTAATTAAGGCAAATGAATAAACGCGTTCGTTTAACCTCTTTCGCCCCAACCTGAGAAATTTCTGTCGACTATACATTTAACTGTAAAGACTATAAAAAAACGATTACAACAATGGTAATATTTTTCAACCACCATGCTCAACGAGTGTCAACTGACGATACAACTCCAGTTAATACACTCACTGAGCATGAGGGTAGAGTGTACAAAGAAGAGGGCAGGTGTCTGCATCGAAAGATTTTAGTTTTTTGCACCAAGACGCTAACCGATAAAAATGGGTTCTACTCTGAGCAAAATGCCAAAAAAGCGCCCATCTCGACTTGGCACTGACAGTGGGAAACAGTATGTATTTTACTGACTAAAGTGTACTCAATCATTATTTTCAGCTACCTAATCAAACTAAATAATATTTCCGGCTTGCTTTTCAGGGAAATTTTTAAATATAAAACAACTATTAAGACAACTGCTTTACGTCATTCATTTTTCTCAACCAAATTTTTTGCAATCAGTTGAGAACAAGTTAGAGCATTGAACTTTTCCTCGCCAAAGGCGTTACGTTTTAGTGTTGACCGCGGACGCTCAAATAAATGTGTAAATAAAGACAAGGAAGACCAACCTTCATAAAAATATGTAAGTTTAGCAAAGAAAACTTATCTTTACAAAAATATGTGGGATACAAATTTACAGCGTCTATTCGTGAGCTTAAACAATTTTGAGAGAAATCGGCAACAATGAAAAGAAACGCCCGAGTACCATTAAGGGAAAGACAGAAAGGATGCATATCTACAGCAGAAATAATTTACAACGACCATGGGCGGGTGATTTTGGTGGGGCTCTCTGAGTGACTCCCTGCAATGGGCCTGCGCAGACCACAGAACAAGATCCGGTCAGACCTTGCAGCCATAAGGTGATTCATGCCATAAACTTCCAGAAGCAGCTGCATTTGGAAGTAAAGTGCATTTCATTTACGTGCAGAACGGAGAGTTTAATGCCTAGCATGCATTCATTTAGGTGGTTATGTCATGAATGCGCCGACTTTTACAATGCAGTACTATATCACCAAATTGTTAACCGTGGCAGGCAACACTAAAGAACGGAATCATTATTCCAAACTCTCTCAGCTTAATGTTAGCCACGGCAGAAGCTTCAAGCCATCCTTGCAAATTCAGCGCAGAAACCAAGCCATGTGACCTTGGAGTTGGACGGCATGGTACATCGAACTAATAATCACGTGTCACGCTGTTTTTACTGCAATGGCTTGTAGTGTCAAAAGTGATCCACCTCAAAGATATACAAAGTATAGACTTTTTATGAGTAGGGCCCTTGCCAAGTCTTTAGCTACATTGCGAGGTTGCGTACTCAGACGTTCCAACCTGGATGTTTGCTGCCTGTAACCACACAACCAGCTTGTGCCCAGCTATTGTTTGAGCTGAGTATATGACCTCGACAGTGCGGCTATTTGACAAGCAGTTTTATGAATGTTAAAAATGACTGACTTACAGAGAGACTGCGTCTTAACCACTAATGACTTGGGATACCTAACTGAATACTGATATAAGTATTAACTAAAGGCAAAATAAATATCTGGCAGGCATTCTATTTTTCAACAGGCTGGGTCGACTCCTCATTTAGTCGATGGAGTCGATGAGCAATAGGACAATACAAACGAACATATGTCTTAGAATTCCTTTTGCACCCCCCAAATCATCTGTCTTTAAAGGCAAGTTACACAGGGTACTTGATTTAGAAAGTGCCTCAGCTGTACAAATGCCTAAGCAGTAAGGGCACTCGCCAGGCCTATTGTCCTCGGCTCTGTCCAGGTTAATTCGAGTTAGAGTATAGAAGTACACGCTAACTGACAGCATGAGAAAGGCAGAAAGATGTCTCAGTTGTTCCGCCACCAGCCCGCCTGCTACCTTCGATGACGTTTCAGCGTCTCATGAGCCTCGAGTGAGCAAGTCCGTTTAAAGCGGGGTGAAAAGTACAAGCGCGTGCTAGAGGACGGCCAGCCATTCTCACTTTGTCATCGGCTATACTACGTATTTTTAAAATGACATATCTTTAAGTAAGAAAAATTATTGTCAAATAAGCAGTCCATCTTTGTCCATAATACAAAATTATGATAAATATAACAACAATGTATGCGTATTTCCATCCACCAATTTTCCAAATATGTGCACCCGCCTATCGCAACATCAACGCATGTGGTGCATTAATGGGTTAAGGACTGAAAGTCTAGAAAACGAAGCGCTCACAAGGCTTGTCTGGCCTTTCCAACCATGCGGGTACATTCGTCGAAAATTCCTGATCTCTAGCAATTTTTTTTAGAATAAGCAAATCTCGTTTACGTTCGAGGTAGACCACTGAAACGTGACTACGCCGTTATGAGCGAATCCTTCTTGAAACAGCGGTACAACCTGCTAATGAGTTCTGCTGTGCTGCTGAACGCGTCCATGCTGCCTGTTTCGAGGAAAAACACTATTAGAGTTGAAGTCGACATCCCACCACGTACAGGCGAAAACGTTTAATGAACTGAAATAAAATTTATATCACTCACTAGACAGAGGGCACAAAGTGACAACACCATGATTGTTCTTGTTGATTTTAATCTTGCATACGAGCTAAAGTGACCTCCTCTTTACTCCAATGCACAGTAAAACCCCTCATCTTCGCGGCCCCTATTTCTTCTCGAATCGGTCACAACGAACAAAATCGCGGCCACTGAATTTAGCGAATTTAAAGGCCCAATTGAAACACTTCAGGACCGACGATTCCCGCCCTCCTTTCATTTCGCGATATTTACAATTCGAGAAAATAAAGGGCTCGCGAACATCAAGTGCTTTACAGTACTTCCGTTTGTCACATGATGTATACATATTTAAGGAGGCTGAACGTATTGATGTAAGAAAAAATTAGCGTATGCAAGAACACGCCCTTCTCCTGTTTAGGCACGCGAGGTTTTTTTGCCCTACCTATAAGGTAACAATTTCGTTTTGCCCGAGCTTTTGGTACAACGGAGTCTCACTCGCCCTATACTCGGTGTCGACTACTTTGTGCTGCATTGTGAAGATTAGACTAGCTTCCACAGTGCTTCGCCCACCACTGTTGCGAGAGCGTGTTGTTAGGTGTTGCATCTCATTGCACCATGGGCGTAGCCTGGGGGAGGTCTTATGGGGTTTCAGCTCTCCCCCGGTAATCAAGTGGACCCTATAATAAACGCATGCACTTTGACCCCCCCTCCCCTCTCCGCACACCTAAGTCATGGACATCCCAGTAATTTCAGCCCCCCCCCCTCCCCCCGAAAAAAAATCCTGGCCATGCCACTGATTTGCATGGTCTAGAGAAACTAGCTTTGACAGAGTTGGCGCAATGCGGAATAATAACACGCCGACTAAAGAAGCATTGAGGGATGCGCACATGCAAATTGTGCATTTCTTAAAAGGAGTGGATTCGAGCAAAGGTAAAAACAATATGTGTACTCACGGTGGCAATACTTGCCTTTCTCAAACATGATCACTTGTCTCTCGGGAGCACCATTAGGTAAGAAGCACCAGCAACCCACCTGTGAGACACCGCCTACTCCTGGATTGAATTACAACGACCTGCCTCAGGTCTTGGAAGGAGTTCCGAAACAGTGCTTTATGCCAGATGTTGCATCTGGTGGGGCAGGGGCTTAAAGTAAAAATTAACAGACTTATCAGAAGCGATAAATTACTATAGCATAAACTCTTCGGATAGCAGGATTTTTAGGTCAGTTATGTGTTTTAATTGAACACAGAAACGGTTCGTTTATATGATGAACCAGCAGCCCCCGTTTTGAATAAATGTAATCGACACGGTGAAAACAATCGCTAGTATCAGTTGGTGAAGAGAACGAAACCTGTGCAGGAGGTGCATGAAAATCGTTCAATTTTCATGCACCTCCTCCACCGGTGCAGAACAATGTAGGGTGGTGTACTTCATGTAAGCGATTTTGCGAGCGGCGACACAAGCGACTGCGTCGAGCACCCGCTGTCGCTCAGTTAGCCGCGCGACGAGACACAGCTTATGAAAGCGAAGGGAGCAAGCGACCAAGGCGATCCGCGACGTTTTCTGGGAATCCAACAACCGAGCGACGCAACCAGGAACAGTGAGAAATCTCCGTCGCTCGTCGCCGGCACTCGTAGCTTGTCGCCGTCGCTCGTCTCGTTGCTCGCTATATTGCTAACATGCAGTTCACAAAGGAGCTCTAAGTGCTTGCCACTGCATTGGGATCAGCCTCGCATCCAGCCATAACCAGAGCGTTTTAGAGCGCAGCTCTTAGGCTCCTGTTTCCGGCTTGAGCGTGCGTCGCCGTCGGCGTCGGCGTCGCCGTTGGCGTCATCGTCGGCGTAACTTCGCGTTGCATGCAACGCGCATGCAACGTGCATGCAAAGCTTGCATGCAACGCGTTGCATGCACCGGCGTAACTGCGCGTTGCATTTTGGGTAGTTTCCTATAATGACGTCACGAGGGTTACCCTCGTGAGGGTTACAAGGGTTACTCTCACGAGGGCTACGAGGGTGACCCTCACGAGGATCACGAGGGTTACCCTCACAAGGGTTACCCTCACGAGGGTCACAAGCGTTATCCTCATGAGGGTTGCGAGGGTTGCCTAGGTTACCCTCACGAGGGTCACGAGGGTTACTCTCACGAGGGTCACGAGGGTCACGAGTGTTATGAGAGTTACCCTCACGTAAGAGAGGGTAACTCTAATAACCCTCACGAGGGTTATGAGAGTTACCCCGAGGTCACGTGACATTCCCCCCCCCCGAAGTCACGTGACCTCAGGAAGTCACCTATCCCTCAGTACCCTTCCATCCTCCTCCTCAAGAGCTGCGCTCCAATCCGCCGTTACAGGGAGTTGTAAACGGCTTTCATTTTTTTAGGCCGCCCATGTAGAATTTAGCGTCGTACATCGTATTCAAGCATGGCACCTTGTTCATCGGCTCGATTTACATTTTCGGTAAATGAAAAACCGTGATTTAGCGCAATTATTCGTGTTCAAAATTGTCACGAACACTTGGCACACATGTTTACACCGAAGCCCACCTAACATAATTTAAAATTAAAACGAAAAAAGGACGAGATTCGCTTACCGCTTCACGGAAAGACGCCTTCGGATCCTAGGCCTAACTTCAAAATCGTCGGCGGTCGGGCGACCGCACGAGGCGTCGAGGCCAGCCGTCCGCGCCGCGCTGACCCAGGCTCACCACGTCTGGTTGAACTATGAGAGGTGCCGTCGAGTTGAGAGCCAGAATCAGAGCAGAAGCGGACCGCCAAACATCTGTCCCGTCAAACGTAAAACGAGCCGACGACCCCAAATGCCGCTGCGTCTGCGTCTCCGCGACGATGGAAGCCGCGGTAGCGGAAGCGGAAGCCTTCTCCGGCTGCGGTTGAGGGGATGGAGCGGCGAGGGGCGCTCCTCCGGTCTTGGTAGCACGGTGACGTCGAAAAAAGATACGTGTGTCCTTCAAAGCCGGCGGTGTTCGCAGTGTCTGCCAGGTAGCCAGGAGAGGCGACCGCAGCCGTGTGCTGGTATGGTTCCCACCAGAGCTACGATTCACGCGTAGATGGCACGGCAATATGCGATATCGCCAAGCCGAAGTCGGAGCAGTATGAAGCAATGCAAAAAAGCCGACATGGCTGAATTCGAGCCAAGACCCACGGTACGAGCAACACCCCGCTCGCCCCTGTCAACCGCGGTATCCTGCTTGGTGTCACGATCGGTTTTTTGGCATTCACGGTGGCTTTGCTGTGCGGTACGGCTGGTGCGCGGCTGTCGAATACTTGTCGAGCACAATATTCCAGAAAGTCGCCCTAAGGCGTCGCCGTGAAGAGGTGACCGAGGTATTCGTGTGAGCTCAACGTCAGTCTATGCTTCGTTTCGACACGCATGGTATATGTAACGATACCGGTGTTAAATTTTGGATGTTTCATTGAAGGATGTCCTTCGCCTTCCTACATGTAAGATTTGGTGACACGGTGGTCTTGTGAAATAAGCGTTATTGGTGGAACGATGGCGGTCGCCTACGTCATTAGACGCAAAATCATACCAGCCACACCGAATCATATCGGCAGGCACACTGGCTGCCATCGGAGTCGGAAGTAGAACCATCGCGGTGCCGGTAATTCCAGTTATGCAGAACGCCAAAACAAAACCAGCTGCATGCGTAATAACAAGACATTATAATGGTGTCATACAAGAACTGTACCAGCAGCAGCAATGTTTCTTGTACGTTTTTCCAATAGGCCGGAATAACATCCATATAGTGCAACTTTCTTATCCGCCCCAATTACACGTGTGGCGTTTTGAAGCTCCAAGCTCACGCCCCCTTTCGTTCACCGCAAAGGCTGGGATGATATCGTGCCCAGGTGAAAGAGTTTTTGGTCTTGAACTTTGGTGTTTGCGAAGTGAATGTGTTCGCGATGAAGTTGGGGACGACCAAAAGTGGGATTTTAGGCTCTGAGGATAGTAATGACGATTCAGGAGTTGAGGCTTTAGGTGGTTAAAAAAGATACTATCGTGGCGTCCGGACAGGTAAAAAAACATATTGCCTCCTGTTTAAAAAAAAAAAACAGGTCATTGCCTTCGTAAAGTTGCTGAAATGACGTTTTGACTGCTCTTGCAGTCGACAATACGATAACGTGTCTTTTGTTAGGCCAGTTATTCCTGCGGACCCGGCGGCGCTATGACGAACGCATGATATTCTTAAAGTTTTGAGTGCCGGCTACCAAAGTAAAGCCCCCGTGGAACAGATCCTTGAATTTCCGACAAAGATGCGAACTATATGTGAGAAACGGCACGTTACCTGCTTCAAGTGTCCGACTTTGCAACACCACGTCTAGACAAACAAGAACGGATGTCAGTGTCATTAAATCGTTGCACAGTTCCGTTAGGTGACGATTGTGTTTCCTTGTTTAGGTAGCTTAAATGCGCGATATAACGTCAAGTGTTTGTATGGCATAGTTAAGAGGATCGGTAGCAGTGGAAGACGCGTTCCAAGCATTCGACCGGGTAAGTGAAGCATCTTTCCGTCGACTAGGTATGATGTAGTGTATCTCAAGTATTGTTTAAGCACGGTTCTCAGATTTGAGGGCACGATGTAAAGTGGTGTGCTAAGTTGTTTGTGTTTTTGTGTTTGAGTGTGGGCTTCAACTGTCGTGAAAGTTTTTCAGCAACCAGCTCTAAATATTGTTGTAAGCCGTCATTCGACTGCATGAAAATCCAAGTTATATGATTAGCCTTTTCAACAACTTTTATCCAAGCTGCTTTTTTGGCAGTCAAATGAGGTACACCAAAGCTCGCTATTTATCCACAGACGGCGTAATTTTTAGAGGTTCTAATAAAGGCATCTTGATATAGTGAAGGTCTCCTGTCAACGAGTGAAGATATGTTTGTGCATGCGAACATGTATATGGTTCAAACAATTTGACAACAGGTCCGCGTAATAAAAGAAGCGGTTTGGGTTTTCAGTGCGGAGCGCTGTGATTCGTAGGAGCCAGAGTCACCAAAAAAATGGTCACTTCGGCAAGGGTATGGTACATGGAGCGAACACAGAACTTATTGTCTAAGATGGAGAAATGACTGGCTCCGTAATCGCCACCCATCGTTAGTTCCAGTCGAAACTTGGACGCATTCGGAGTTCATGCAAAAAAAAAACATATTTGTTTGTTTGACTAAAAAATGTTCAATGATACCTGAATCGGCCTTTTGAGGACGAGTGAAAAATACGTTGAGAGGAACTTCAAATGCGACGTTCTCATTTTAGGTGACTGTTGGTGTGACCGTTCATCTAAGAAAAACAAAATATCGAAGAATACCGATTTTTTTCTATTCTTCCTGCATTTCGTGAGAACACGTTCCACGGTAACCTTCTCGTGGATACACGCTTCATGAACACACGTTTCCTCGACATTCGTTAAGCGAATGCCGATAATCCTGCTTTCTTTGGGTATTAGGTTGTGCGAAATCAAGAGTGGGGAAAGTGCAGCTCATTTAAAAATTAATAAAAGTTGGTACATGCTCAATATCTAATTGGTATTTTCTTATACAGATGAGAAGTCATTTTTGGTACTTATTTGTAGAAGACAACAATATACCTTGTGTTCTTTTTTAGTCTTGCAGAATTGTTTTTATAAGAAGCCGAGAAAGCTACACTTATGCGGTTTGTGCGAGTGAGTTATACGCCCAGGGGGACATTATGTGGTTTGCTAATCTTTGGGGTAAGTCGGCTAATTATTCAAAATTCACTAATCAACATTTAATTAGTTAAAATAGACATATGGTTTGAATTAGAAACTTGTTGAGCGTCATTTAAAACCCTTAAATCAGTAAATTTTAGAAAACCTTTGAGCGCGTGTGAAGCGAAGCAGTGCGCTGAAGTTACCACTCGTGGGCCAGGTACAAGGCTGGGGCTTGGTAAGAGACGAAAAAACATTCCGCGAGCGCGTTACCGACACCGCTGGCCTTTACCTGCTCCACGAGTGGTAATTTTAGTGCACTACTACGCTTCTCACGCGCTAAAAGTCTTTCTGAAAATGACTGACTTAGGGGTTTTGGACGATGCTCAGCAAGTTTCTAATTGGAACCATATTACTATTATTTGAAAAGCTAAGTAGTGAATTTCAAATATTTAGCCGACTTACTTGCAAAGATCAGCCACCCACATAATGTCCCCCAGGGAGAATAACTCACTCGCACAAACCGCATAAATTTCGCTCTCACGGCTTCTTTTCAGAACAAATCTGCAAGAATAAAAAAACACACCTTTATATAACAGTTGTCTTATTTGATTGCACATATCTGGCGTGATATGGAAGGCAGATATACCCCTGTTTGGCAGACCCAGATATGAATATTGGCGCGCGCTAAGTCGGCAGCGCGGCCGTGGCCTAACGGTTATCGCGCTTGCCTTCCACGCGAAGAGCCAGGGTTCGATTCCCAGGAGTTACGTGTTCTTTTATTTATTCTTGCAGTTTAATGTTCTGGTGATTTCGAGAACTCTGTCGCCTGTTCGAGGTGCGAATGTTCTAGTCGCCGAACCTTCTAGGTCGATTGTTCCAGAAGACAACGCGTGTACATAAGGGGCTCCGCATGGCGATCTGCAGTCAGTTTCGCCCCAGCGTCCGACTGAGCTGTCACGCCGACCTCGACGCCCGCGACGCTCTGTTCTCTACTGTTTCATTTTTATTTTCAGGCACAAGTTCGCCCCATTAAATGTTTAGTTTCTTTGGTTACTATCGCCTCATCACTTGTCATTTGTGTCATTTTCGTGGAGGTGCGGGGTACTGCAGTCTAAGCCCGTAAAACGTACCCCTTCGAAGACACGCCGGCCAAGTGATGTGCTCAACCCCGGGAGGCTACCCTTCGCAGAAGACTCCAACGCCCGAGCAAGCCACCTTACCGAAGGCCAGCGCCCGGATTTTAAACCCCTGCCAAAGAAGCCAAAGAAGCGGACCGCGACGATGACTACTCCACCCGTCGTCATCCTGCCCGTCACTTGCCGCACTCTGATGCCCTTTCACGGTGAAACTCATGAAGACGTAGAGGACTGGCTGCATCATTATGATCGTGTAGCCCGCCACAACGGATGGACGGATGAGCACCGCCTTTAGAACCTCTACTTCGCGCTGGAAGGCGCCGCGAGGCATTGGTTTGAGAACCACGCAGCCTCCTTTACTTCGTCGGAGCCATGCACCGCCGAACTTAACCGGACGTTCATTAACTACCACCGTTGGCAGCGACCGGATGACCTTCTTCGAACAAGGGTGCAGGGCCCCACCGAAAGCGTGACAAGCTTTGTCGAAGATGTCCTGCGTCTAACTGCCCGCGGTGATCCAGAGGCCACCGAGGAGAAGAAACTTCGCGCTCTCATGCGTGGCGTGAAGAGTGAAACTTTCGGAGGATTGGTACGCCATCCCCCGACGACTGTCAATGGTTTTCTTACCGAAGCCAGCAATATCGAGCGCGCCCTGACAGCCCGAGAAAGCCACTTCCACCGAATCGCCGGCACGCCTGCTGCTCCAACTGTCGCTGCTTCCCTTCTCCACCTGAACACCAGCGGTGTCGACACCTTTCGGGAGATCGTCCGTGAAGTCGTCGTGGAAGAACTCCGCAAGATACTCCCCACTGCGGATCGCCCGACCTCACTGTCGGTCGCTGAAGTCGTCCGAGAGGAAGTTCACCGGGCCTTCCAACCTGAGGTTCAAATGAACACAACGACCCCAGAGGAACCGACTTTGAGCTACGCCACCATGGCCCGACGACCGCCGCAAGCTAACCGCCAGGCCGCGGCGCCACCCCGACGAGACCCTTCGATGCCGCAGTATCCTCGACGCCAGGAGGGACAAGTCCAGGACGTCCGTCCGGAGCGACCCGCGCCGAGGAAGACCGACGTGTGGTGAACGGCCGACCGACGCCCGCTCCGCCACTCTTGCGGGGAAGCCGACCACATCTACCGCGGCTGCCCCTACTGTCGTCTAGGGCTGCATGGTTTCCACCTGAACGACCCACGCCCGAGGTACGGTGACCGCCCTCGCGATATCGAGAAGTACCTCCGACGCTCGACCTCACCAGTGCCATCTCTGCGCCGTGAAGCCCGCTCTCCATCGCCACGACGTTCCGAATCACCAGCGCCACGACCCCGCCGAGAGAGCCTTTCTCCCCTTCGTCGCCGGGAAAACTAAGTGCGACAACGCCCGGAGGTGACGTTGCCGAAAAAGACCGAAGCAAAGAGCCTCCTACCATGCCGGAGCGCTCCCACTCTTCCGATGTCCCGCATCGCACCGACGCCCCTGCATTGGTGTCCAACTATCTAAACGTTATTATCGACGGCCACGACGCATCGGCACTCGTGGACACCGGAGCAGACTATTCAGTCTCGAGTAAGAGGCTCTCTCGCCGCCTTCGAAAAGTGATGACGCCGTGGAAGGGGCCGCAGATACGAACTGTTGGAGGACACCTCATTACGCCTTTCGGGAGGTGCACTGCTCGAGTCGAAATCCACGGTAAGACGTGCTCTTTCAATTTCGTCGTTCTGCAGGACTGTTTGAGGGACGTTATCCTCGGAATGAACTTTCTCTGCGAGTATGGCGCCGTCATCGACCTGGGAATAAACCGGCTGACTCTACGAAAACCTGCTCCACCACCGGAGGAACACAAAGCGACGTCCTCCGGGGTCCAAGTCCTCGCAAACCACATAAACTTACCACCAAGGTCGAGTATTTTCGTACTCGTCGGGATTGATGAAGCTTCCTGCGGCGAAGTTCTTCTCGAGGGAAGCATCCAATTTCTCCTGGGAAGAGGAATAGGCATCGCAAGAGGAGAAGCTGAACTTCAGGATGGGCGGACTATGGTCCTCTTGACGAATTTCCGAAACGAAACGAAACACCTCACGAAAGGTGCAGCCGTGGGCCACGTCAAGGAATTCCAAAACTCCGCCGAAATCGCCGCGATTACTGACGAATTCTCGCCACCTCAGCAATACAGTACGTCGCCAGCTCAGCTTGACATTGACCCCAAGCATCCGGGCCTGAAAGGTGTGCAGCTGATTATGCTCCCCGCCAAATACCGCGACTGCTTTGCGACGTCGTCGAAGGTGCTCCAAACCGTCGTAGAGAAGCACCGCATCGTTACCGAGGACGATGCGCGCCCTGTGCATCAATCGTTGTACACAGTCTCCGCTAAAGAAAGGAGGTGATCAAGGAGCAAGTTCAAAAGATGCTGAACCACGACATAATCCAGCCTTCAAGCAGTCGGTGGGCGTCTCCAGTAGTGCTGGTTAAGAAAAAGGACGGAACGCTTAGGTTCTGCGTGGACTACCGGCAGCTGAACGCGGTGACGAAGAAAGACATCTACCCACTTACCCGCACCAACGACACTCTAGACCGGCTGCGCCACTCTCGATATTTCTCATCGCTGGACATGAAGAGCAGCTACTGGCAGATTGATGTCGACGAACGGAACAGAGAGAAGACAGCCTTCGTCACGCCGGATGGACTGTACGAGTTCAAGGTGATGCCCTTCGGATTATGCACGGCGCCAGCAACTTTCCAGCATGTCATGGACACAGTACTGGCAGGACTGAAGTGGCAGAGCTGTCTCGTCTACCTCGACGACGTCGTAGTGCTTTCCAGCGACTTCGACGAGCACTTGCAACGACTCCGAGTTATTCTCCAAGCCATACGTGTGCTAGGAGCTATAATCATCGCGAGGCGTGAGCCGGAAAAGAGGACGATGAAGAAGAGGGAGGGGGCTCGCAGGCAGTTGATTAAATGGCTGATTCTCAACGGACGCTGGTTGAGTCCTGAGTTCCTGAGGCCCTGACAACACATGGTGTCAGAAGTGCGCCAAGGCGATATCGCCGGAGGAGGAGCTACGCAAGCAATGGCCACGTCCAGCTTCTTGTGTCAACCCCCGAGCCGTACACCTTTGCAAACCCAGAAGAATGGACCTCGTGGAAACGCCGCTTCGAACGATTTCGAGTCGTCAGTGGTCTCGCTGCGAAGCCAGGAACAGAACAAGTGAATGCTCTCATCTACTTCATGGGGGATAAAGCGGATGATATCCTGCTGTCTCTCAGCTTACCTGAAGAGCAAATGACAGACTACAGTGCCGTGCTCCGAGCCTTTGAGAACCACTTTGTCGTGAGACGGAACGTTGTTTATGAGCGAGCCACTTTCCATCGGAGATGTCAAAAAGAAGGGAGAACGTCGAAGAGTTCATAACAGATCTGCACAAGCTTGCCAAGTTCTGCAACTTCGGCACACTCCACGACGAAATGATTCGAGACAGGATAGTGGTGGGACTTAAAGATCACAAGCTTTCTGAAAGACTGCAGCTTGATCCCGATTTGACTCTTGAAAAAGCAACAAACATGGCACGACAGTCTGAGGTTGTGAAAGACCAACAGACCAGACTTCACACGTCCAGTGACACCAACGTAGATCGCCTTTACATATCAAAGAAGGCTCCTTCAAGAAAAGCCAATCGTGGAGGAAGAGTGGGCGAGAAGACGGTACCCAACTCCACTCAGTTTCAAGCATCGACTGGACACTGCTCACGCTGTGGCAAGAGACAGCATTCGAAAGAACAGTGTCCGGCACGAAAGGCGATGTGCAACAAATGTCGCATAATTGGACATTACGCCCGCCAATGCCGAAACTCCGCAGCGCTGAACCAAGTTTCCAGTACAGAGACTGCATTCCTTGGAGTCATCGCATGCGAAAACAGTCAGCGGTGGACCGCGACAGTGCAAGTTGGCGAGGTGCCAATCGTCTTCAAGGTCGACACTGGCGCCGACGTGACAGTCATTCCGACAGAGACGTACAAAGCGTCTTTTTCAGCGACGTCCCTGCAGAGGCCCACGAAGATCCTAAAGGGTCCCGGTCGCCATGAACTAGACGTGCTGGGAATGATCACGAAGGACATGACCTACAGAACCAAGTCGACAAAAGCGGACCTGTACGTCGTTAACGACTTGGATGAAGCTCTTCTTTCGAGAGATGCCAGTGAGAAGCTGGGAATCGTCAAAAAGGTCTGCGACGTTGCGACTTTACGTACTGGAGACGTCAAGCCGGAAAGTGAGTTTCCCAAACTTTTTCTGGGCTGGGACACGTGAAAGAAGCTTACAAAATTGAGCTACGAGATGACGCAGTTCCTTTTGCACTGATGACGCCTCGGAGAGTAGCCATTCCTTTGCTAAGCAAGACAAAGGAGAAGCTTGAGGAAATGGTCAAGATGCAAGTAATAGAACCCGTGGAAGAGCCAACAGAGTGGTGCTCTGGGATGGTTATAGTCACGAAATCAAATGGAGACGTGCGCATCTGCGTAGATTTGACCGAGCTAAACAAGTACGTAAAAAGAGAGGTGCATCCTTTGCCAATTGGAGAACACGTGCTGGGACAACTCGCTGGAGCGAAATACTTCTCTAAGATTGATGCGAACTCCGGATTTTGGCAGTTTGAACTAGCCGAAGAGTCTCAACACCTGACGACCTTCATAACACCTTTTGGGAGGTTCAGGTTCAGGAGATTGCCCTTCGGCATCACATCAGCACCGGAGTTCTTCCAGAAAAAGATGACACAGTTTCTCGAAGGTCTGCAAGGGGTCCTGTGCAACATGGACGACGTCCTTATCTACGGAAGCACTCCAGAAGAGCATCATGAGAGGCTTCGTAATGTTCTCCAACGACTCCAGGACAGGGGAATGACCCTAAACGCAGAGAAATGTGAATTTTTCGTTAAACAAGTTAAGTTCCTTGGAAACATCATTGACCAGGAGGGTATCCGACCAGACCCAAGCAAGATCAGAGCAATTGTCGACATGAAAGTGCCGTCAAATGTGTCTGAACTAAGAAGTTTCCTCGGAATGGTAAACTACCTAACCAAGTTCGTTCCAGGCATGTCAGAGATTGCCTACCCGCTAAACTGCCTACTAAGCACGAAAAACGAGTGGATCTGGACAAGCGAACAACAAAGAAGTTTCGACAAGTTGAAGAACGCCTTGACAAGAAGTCCAGTGTTGGCACATTACGACCCAGGGAAGCACACAATCATTTCGACTGATGCTTCGTCGTATGGGCTAGGAGCGGTACTGCGCCAACAACAAGAAGATGGAACGTACCGACCGGTCGCCTATGCCTCAAGGACTTTGACTGAAACTGAAAGGAGGTATGCGCAAGTGGAGAAAGAAGGCCTGGGGGTCGTGTGGGCATGTGAAAGGTTCCAGGATTTTATAACCGGACTTCACGTATTGATTGAAACAGATCACAAGCCCCTTGTGCCAATTTTCTCGTCAAAAAACTTAGCGGACATCACTCCACGTCTTCAAAGGATGAAACTTCGAATGATGCGATTCTCATACGACATGAGACACATTCCTGGAAAAGCCTTGATTACTGCCGATCTTCTCTCTCGGAAGCCTCTACAGGAGACAGGTCAAGGGGACTTTCAGGAACAAATTGCACTGTATGTCAGTGGACTTACAGCATGCTTGCCGGCAACCGACCATAGGTTGAAAGAAATCCGAGAGAAACAAGTTGCGGATGTCACGTGCAAGACACTGGTCAAGTACAGTGAAGAAGGCTGGCCGACACGAAACGCGGTTCAAACTGACTGCAGGGATTACTGGCCTCATAGGTCGGAAATAGCTTTGCAAGACGGTCTCCTCATGAGAGGATCTCGAATTATTATTCCTCAGTCAATGCGCCATGACATCCTACAAAGACTTCACGAAGGACACCAAGGCATTACCAAGTGTAGGGCGCGTGCCCGACAGTCTGTATGGTGGCCTGGACTTTCCCGTCAAGTGGAAGATGTGGTACGCACATGCACACAGTGCATCCAAGAAACACACAACCGACACGAACCACTGCTTCCATCAAAGTTTCCAGATCGACCATGGCAAAAAGTCGCAATGGACCTGTTTTACTTGGAAGGAAAAGACTACCTCCTCGTCACCGACTACTTTTCAAGGTTTCCAGAGATTGCACTTCTCAACAGTCTGACGGCGACTACAATAATAACTCACTTGAAGTCTTTCTTTGCGAGACATGGAACACCTGAAGTAGTCTTTAGTGATAACGGACCACAATTCCGAAAAATACAAGGGTCGGAGTTCCAGAAGTTCGCCGAAAGTTGGGGCTTTGAACACAGAACATCCAGTCCACGTTACCCCCAAAGTAATGGCTTCGTGGAAGTTGCCGTTGGCATCATCAAACGTAGTTTGAAGAAAACTGGGGACAGCTACGTCGCGTTACAAGCCTACCGCTCGACACCGTTGGGTAACGGCTACAGTCCAGCAGAGTTGTTGATGGGACGGAGATTGCGTACTTCTCTACCGACGGCTGACTCCCTTCTTCAGCCGAGACACGTAGATAAAGAATCCCTCGATCTTTGGGAAGAACGCAGGATCATGAATCAGAAGCGTAACTATGACCGACGACACGGTGCCCGCCGGCTTCAACCTTTGAAGCCTGGGGACAGAGTATGGATAACCGATCGACGCGAAACTGGAATAGTGCAGTCGTCGGCAGACGCTCCAAGGTCCTACTCTGTCAACACACAGGATGGGAACTTCAGTCGGAACCGATTTCATCTCGTCCCGATGCCGACAGTGTCCAAGTCACCTGACCTTCCACCGCAAGATACGACTGCGGAGAGAACATTTGAGCCGACCTATGGGACGCCACATTCCGATCACGTTGTGACCCGAAGTGGCCGAGTAGTCAAACCCGTAGTACGCTTTAGCCCTTAGCTAAAAGGGGGAGATGTGCTAGGAGCTATAATCATCGCGAGGCGTGAGCCGGAAAAGAGGACGATGAAGAAGAGGGAGGGGGCTCGAGGCAGTTGATTAAATGGCTGATTCTCAACGGACGCTGGTTGAGTCCTGAGTTCCTGAGGCCCTGACAACACAATACGGACCGCCGGACTCACCCTGAAGCCGTTAAAGTGTCGGTTGCCTATGACGAACTGAAGTTCCTGGGCCACGTGGTTAGTAACGAAGGCGTCCGCCCAGACCCCAAGAAGACTCGTGCCGTTGCGGCATTTCCAGGCCCGACAGACAAGAAGGCCCTGCGAAGATTCCTTGGAATTTGTGCCTACTATCGACGCTTCGTTCGGTATTTTGCAAGGATTTCCGCACCGCCCACAAAACTCACGAAGAACGCCAAGAAGTTCGAATGGTCCGAGGAGCAGCAGCAGGCATTCGACGAGCTGAAGCGAATACTCCAGACTCCTCCTGTCCTTGGACACTTTGATCAGGATGCTGAAACCGAGATTCACATGGATGCTAGTAATGCAGGATTTGGAGCGGTACTAGTTCAAGTGCAAAAAGGCACCGAGCGAGTCATCGCCTACCAAGTCGGACGCTGTCCAAATCGGAGATATATTACTCCACGAATGAAAACGAATGTCTTGCGGTCGTATGGGCAATCACGAAGTTCCGCCCGTACCTGTACGGTAGCCCGTTCCGCGTATTCACTGACCACCACTCGCTCTGCTGGCTTGCGAACCTCAAGGACCCGTCAAGAAGCCTCGCTCGATGGAGCCCCCGACTACAAGAGTTCAACATGACTGTGGTTTACAAGTCGGGACGCAAGCACAGCGACGCTGACTGCCTGTCCAGGGCCTTTCTCGAAACACCTTCCGGCAGCAGTGATGACGATGACGACGAGTGCTTCCTAGGAGCAGTGAACACCGACGACATGGCACGACGTCAGCAAGACGATCCGGAGCTGCACGCCTTAATCGAGCACCTGGAAGAGCGGGAGTACCGTACCACGTGTTTTCTTACGAGCCCTGCCGACCTTTGCCATTCGACGAGGTGTGCTCTACAAAGAGAACTTCGGAGACAACAACTCGCCGTGGCAGCTGGTAATCGCGACCGACCTTCGGGAGGAGATCTTTCAAGCATGTCACGACGACCCGACCTCCGGACAACTAGGTTACAGCCGGACGCTGGCCCGTATTCGTGAAAGGTATTACTGGCCCAAGCTTACCCAAAACTGTCCACCACTACACCCGATCATGCCACGAGTGCCAGCGACGCAAGAAACCGCCGACAAAGCCGGCAGGTCTCCTGCAGCCAATTGCCCCGCCAACTGCTGCATTCCAGCAGATCGAAATGAATCTACTTGATCCTTTCCCGCCATCGACCCTGGGGAACCGTTGGATAATCGTTGCCACTGATTATCTCACGCGGTACGCAGAGACCCTGAAGCGAAGACAGCTGCCCTTCCTTCGGGGACAGCTGTTGAAGTCGCCAAGTTTTTCATCGAGTTCATTGTACTCCGGCACGGCGCCCCCGAAGTTCTGAATACAAATCGCGGATCATCGTTCATGGCACGGCTGACACAGGAAATCCTCCGGCTCAGTCACACCAGCCACCGTCGTACTACTGCGTACCACCCGCAGACCAACAGGCTGAGGAGCGACTCAACAAGACAATCGCCGGCATGATCTTTATGTACGTCGATGTAGAGCACAAGACGTGGGACGAGATGTTGCCCTACGTCACGTTCGCCTAAAATACGGCGGTTCAAAAGACCACTGGTGCTCACACCTTTCCAGCTGGTACATGGTCGGAACGTAACGTCCATGGTGGACGCGATGCTGCCCCATGAGCCAGCTGACATTGAGAGCTACGAAGCCCGACCCCTGATTCAAGATCAACAACCCGTCGATGCTGGCCGCTACAACCTTCGTCGCAGGGATGTCCACTTCCAGCCGGGAGACAGGGTGTGGGTGTGGACGCCCTTCCGTCACCGCGGCCTTAGTGAGAAACTGCTTTAACGGTACCTTGGACCATACAAGGTACTTCGTCGGCTCGGGGAGCGGAACCACTAGGTGATGCCCGACGGAACAAGAACCTCATCCCGCCACCCACCACTACCTGAAGTCGTCCACTTCGTGCGCATGAAGCCGTACTACCCTCGATAGGACTGTGGACCTCATGTGTTTCAAACGACTCTTTAATTTGCCGTCCTTTTTATGTGCTTTGTTTTGTTTTGTATTGCATCGGGGCGATGCATTTTTTAAGAGGGGAGTAATACAGCGCGCTAAGTAGGCATTGCGGCCGTGGTCTAACGGTTATCGCGCTTGCCTCCCACGCGAAGAGCAAGGGTTCGATTCCCGGGAGTTACACGTTCCCTTATTTATTCTTGGAGTTAAATGTTCTGGTGAATTCAAGAACTCTTTCGCTTCTTCGAGGTGCGAATGTTCTAGTCGCCGAACCTTCTAGGTTGATTGTTCCAGAAGACAACGCGTGTACATAAGGGGCTCCGCGTGGCGATCTGCAGTCAGTTTCGCCCTAGCGTTTAACTGTGCTGTCACACCCGCGACGCTTTGTTTTCTACTATTCTATTTTTATTTTTGAGCACAAGTTCGCCCCATTAATCGTTTAGTTTCTTTGGTTATTATCGCCTCGTCCCTTGTCAGTCGTGACAATATATATAAAAATTGGGCAGATTTTGCTAGATAAGCCTTACATAAACTGATGAGCTCGATGTGGCCAGTTATGCCAAATGCTTTTATATAGCCATTTTTTTATATAAGTTCAGATATGCCATTTTCGTAAGGAAATTTCTGCGCGCACCCGAGTTATCCGCGAGCTTTAAGTCGTTTCAAAATTTGATTTTGTGGTTTTCGATGACGCTCCTCAAGTTTATATCTGAAAATATATGTTTATTTTTGTTAATTAAAACGTTGATTAATAAATTTTACTTAATTATTCGACTTATCGCAAAGATTAGCCACCCATATAATGTCCCCCTGGCCGTAAAACTAAACTGGAGGAATCGTATTCTTGCTATTTTACGGATTTTTGTCATAAATCTGTTCGAATGAAAAATGAACACCCGATATACACGGTGTTTCAGGAAACGCAGGCAAAATCGCTCTTGCGAAAACTAAGCATCCCACAGAAAAAGGTTGATGCCGTGGTAGTGTCTGCCCAAGAGCCCGTATTGGAAAAAATAATAACGTTTCGTGGAAAGAGCGTTTTAAATTTTTTTTTGAAAGCAACTTTTTATTTGTTTATTTGTAGGCCGTACTTTCAATTAGAAACTAACTAGGCATCATCGATAACCCCTATATTAACCCTTTTCAGACAAGTGTAAAGCATGCCGAGCATTTTACAATGTTTTGAAAAACCCTTCAATTCTGACGCGTCTCTGGTTACGGATTCTTATACAAGCGCATCTTGCCGGCAGCTGCCCTGCTCTCCGATTGCCGAAGCACAGATCCAAAGCCAGACAATTCGCTATCCTTCCTTTCAAGGAAAAACGCCGATCGGTCGAAGAATAAACCGTTACAACGTGGTGGCAGTGGTGGGATGCCGACTGAAACACGTCAAGGACTTCTGCCGTCAAGAGGGAAACTTTCCGTGAAGAGGGGAACCTTCCGGTGAGCCGTCTCCCTCGAGCCAGCTACGAGATGACTGTTAAAGAAAGGACTAGAACCGCTCCGTACCGTTTGCGTCCATTTTATCTACAAGAAGCACTCGATGGCCGGTGCGCCGGCTCGCGAGCCCGCGCTGTAGCCGGGCTCTCCTCTTCTTCTAATATTCAACATCCTCCCCCCGGCGGCGTTGCGGATGGTGTTCCCGCCTCGAGGAGATAGAGGCGCTGAACAGGGCGGCGCACTTGCGAGCCGTTAGAAAGGCGTAGCGCGCATGCTCGAGTTACGCCGTCCCTGCCCGGGAACGTAGTCGTCACCCGACCAAGTTTCCATAGCAGAGGAGGTGTGTTGTCGTCCTCTACGATGACCACGTCGCCGATCTGTAGTCGAGGCGGTGATGTTGTGGTGCTGATGTGGGCGGAGCGTAACTGCAGCAAATATTCTTTTCTCCACCGCTTCCAAAGGTATTCCAACGTCCGCTTCCAAACTTGAGCACGGCGGCGAAGGTCCACAGGTGTCGAGCTCAGCGATGTAGGCTCTACTTCCAATGGTAGACTGATAGCGCGTTTTCCTAGGAGGAAGTGCGAAGGTGTCAATGCCTGAAGATCGTCGGGTTCGGAACTTAGATAAGTGAGTGGGCGGGAATTTAAAACGGCTTCAACTTCGAGGAGCACGGTGGTCAGTTCCTCGTATGACAGACTGTTGCGACCCAGACATCGTTTCAAGCAGTCCTTTACAGAGCGGATGACGCGCTCCCACCATCCTCCCCACCAAGGGGCTCGCTCCACGTTGAAGCGCCATTGGATTCGGAGTCCGCTTGTGTAGTCTTGTACTTCAGGCGAGGAGGCGAGGTTGAGGAGTTTTGCGGATTGGTGGAATGTTCGAGCGTTGTCCGAGTAGACTATAGATGGCAGACCTCTGCGAGAGACAAAACGACGAAAGGCGAACAAAAAGGCTTGAGACGTCGTGCGCGAAGTAAGTTCGAGGTGTATGGCTCGGGTGACCGCGCAAGAAAAAACTGCGATGTAGGCCTTCGTATCGACCGCGGTGTTACGAACATATAGGGGTCCACAGAAATCGATGCCGACGACATTAAACGGACCTGTTTCTGTGATTCGCTCGCGCGGGAGAGGAGCCATGGGTGCAGTTTCTGGTACGAGCCTCCGGCGCTTGCATGGTAAGCAGGTGTGCAAGACCCTTTTGACGGTCTGGCGTCCCCTCGGTACCCAAAATCTTTCCCGTACCTCAGTCAGGGTATCTTGTATTCCACCATGAAGCAGTCGGTTGTGTGCGTCCAACACTAATAGGTGTGTAAATCTGTGCTTGGGCGGTAACAAATAAGGGTGCTTCAAATCTTGTGATGCATTCAGCTCCTGTAGGCGGCCTCCAACACGCATTGTACCTTGTGGTCCGATGAACGGAAGTAGACGACGGATGCCTGAGCTGGAAGGCAGGGGTCGATTCTCTTGTAGCGCTGCGACTTCAAGTGGAAAGGCTTCGATTTGGACGACGCGAATCCAGTAAGTCTCAGCAGATGTCACTTCTGTCGAAGTTAAGGGTCCCGAGACAGAAATACGACTGGGCGACGCATTGTTCATGAAGCGCCGAATCCAGGCAGTGAGACGGATGACGCGAGATAGCGATCCGTAATTAGACAATTCGAGTAACGGGCTCGTGTTGTTTGACGTCGTGACCGGAGAGATCGTGCTCGACGATGCTACCGTCTCTGGAAGAATGGTGAGTTGGTTGCGAGTTTCTTCGACGGGCCAATCTGTCGACGACTGGGTTAACCAGAGGGGTCCATTCCACCATTTCTGACTTTTGAGTAGGAAGGTAGCTGATACCCCTCGTGTGAGTAGATCTGCGGGGTTATCGTGACTCGGGCAGTGGGACCAAGGGAATCCTTCGGTGAGACGCTGGATTTCGGTCACGCGGTTGCGGACGAACTGTTGCCATCTTGCTGCGTCACCGGCGATCCAGCATAAAGCAATCTCGGAGTCCGTCCAAAATTGGACTTGCAGGTGGGCAATTCTTGTTGTCTTCTTTACGTAGTCGAAGAGGCGAGCTCCTAACAAGCAAGCTAACAATTCCAAGCGGGGTAGCGTCACTGGTTTAATGGGCGCGATGCGGGAGCGGCTGATTAGGATGTTTGTCGTGAACGAGCCCTGCTTGACGGGTGTTCGCAGATAGATTGCTGCACCGTAAGCGCGGGGGCTAGCGTCGACAAAAATGTGCATCTCCACCGGCGTATCTCTCTCGATTGTTAAGGGTAGGGCGTTTCGTGGTAGACGCAGAGAGGAGAGCGACGGAAGCTCGGAATACCAAGATTCCCATTCCCCTTGTTCCTTGGGGGTAAGGACCTTGTCCCATGCGTGGTTGATAATCCAAAGTGTTTGAAACAGAAGTCGTGCACGGATCACGAATGGCGCGAGGTATCCTAGGGGATCGAAAATTCGTGAAAATGCCTGAAGGAGTGTGCGTTTTGTCGCTCGATGCGGTGGGAAGGAGGCCCCATTTGTGCTGATAAGGACCTCGTCAGCTGTGCGGTCCCATTCCAGACCTAGCACCTTTATCGTGTCTGTTTCCGTTGTCGCATTGTCGTACGAAACACCATCCTGCAGGAACACACTCTGGAGGCGAGAAGAATTCGATGACCACTTACAGAGTTTCATCCCAGCCTTCGCCAGGATGGACGTGGCATCGCGGTAAATGTGAAGGGCCTCCGTTTCTGACGCAGCACCCGCAACGAGGTCGTCGACGTAGAATGAGTTCTGTAGCTCGGACACGACTGAGGGGTAGTGATTCTTCATTGATTCAAGGTGATAACGGAGCGTTGCTGCCAGAAGGAACGGACTCGATGACGCTCCAAATGGAACACGAGTCATACGCCATTCGACAATGGGAGGTGGAAGCCCATCTTCTAGTGGCAAGTGTTCGATCCAAAGAAATCTAAGGGCGTCACGGTCTTGTGCTCGGATGCCGATTTGAAGAAAGGCCTTGTGAATGTCAGCGGTCAGGATGACTGGACTGCTGCGGAACGTGAGGAGGAGTTGTACCAGGTCCGTGTCCAGTTTGGGGCCCTTGTCCAAAACACTATTCAATGACGGCATGTTCGGAGCGTGGGACGAAGCGTCAAAGACTACGCGAAGCTTAGTTGTGACTGCCCCCTTGCGCACCACGGCGTGATGGGGTAAGTAGTATACACTTTCAGAAGGAGTGGAAGAGGCTGGAATTCGCTCAGCGTGCCCTTCGCGAAAATACTGTCGGATAGCGTCGTCGTACTGTATCAGAAGTTCTGGATTGTGCTGAAATCGCCGAAGTTGAGCATGTAATCGAGTGACAGCTGTCAGGCGATTGTTGTCACTGATACCAAGTTCTGGGTGCTTGAACATCAGAGGTACTTCATAGCGGTCCCCCTTTTTAATGATCTGTTCTCTGAATTGAAGCAACGCTGGGTGAGTTGCCGGGTCAGTGGAGGGAAGGTCAGAGATTCCGATTGCATCCAGTCGCCACATCTCGGATGGATCAGGAAACGGTCGGGTGTTCGCTATTTCGTAGCTGATTAATGAAAGGGCTGTTGTGTTACTCCGGCAATCAGTTGAGCAATTGTAGCGCCCTTGTACCATCCACCCAAAAAGGGTATGGACTGCTGTCAGTTGATCGGTTAGACGACGGATTTGTCCAGTTACTACCTTCCAGTAGAGGTCGGAGCCGACAAGTACGCTTATCTCTGTGTCGGCCTGTAAACTCGGGGAGTGACGTCAGCCACAATCAGCCCTTCGGAATGTAGCTGATTCAAGATATCATTGTCGAGGCGAGGTGTTCGTACGGTACAGAGGTCGGGTACTTCGAGCGCCTCCATGGTAACCTTGCTCGTACTGTACTGACTCTGTAGCGTCAAGCTCACACGGCGGCAACGATAATTTGTCGGGTGTCTAGTGTTTCCGAATGTGTAGACTGTGAGCTCTTCGGTACCGAGGACTTCGCATTGAAGCCTCTCGGCGGTGTCTCGCTTTATGAATGTCCGTTGGCTTCCGGTGTCCAGGAGAACTCTTACCAGGGTACTGTCAGTGGTGCCCGTAGCCCATGCTTTCGCGGTTTGGAGCAAAACCGATGAAGCTCCCGTGCTGCTGGTGGGAGCGCTGGTCACGTGGTTATCGGAGTCTCCTCTGTTCTCGTCTCTACGTGATTCGCTGAACGCAGCGAGGTTCGGTCTGGACTCGTCTTGAGGGAAGCGCCATATGTCGCAGAGGATAGTTATATGACGTCCGCTGCAAGTACCGCAAACTAGTCGTGTCGAAGTACGGCAATTACGGGCTACGTGGTTAATCTTGCCGCATTTGAAGCAACACCTTGCAGCCCTCAGTCGGTTCCGTTTCATATCTGGCGATATATTAGAATCGCAGTCCTGGAGTTGGTGTCCCACGTTGCTACAAAGTAAGCATGACCCAGGCCCTGGCGTTATCGACGCAGTCGGCAGGGCGAGAGCCGATGGAGAACTGGGATGGGCGATTGAAGGTCGTGTCCCCCTTCGGTCTTCTTGTGGTGGCACAGACGAAGACCATTGACTCCCTCCTTGACTCTCCTCGCGACTTTCTATTTGTATTCGAAGAAACTTCAAAATCGTGGCAACTTCGGTTGTATCTGGGATGCTGCTACCGGTCTGGTAATTGCCCGAGTCGTTCGGTGACTCCCTTTCCTTCAGGTTCAGTCTAAAGAGAATAGCGAGGTCATTGGGGAGCGATCTCAGAAGAACGCGCTTGAGAACGACTGCGTACTGAGTAGATGGGACGCCTAAGCCTTCAAGACAGCTTGTGCGGAACTGTATAGAGTCATACAGATGTCGCAGCTGCGCGATGTTGTTGGAGCTGTGGACGGGTGCCAACGCTAGCAGTTGGTCGATATGCTCGTCTACCAGAATGCTGTTCCGTCCAAATCTTTCAAAAAGGCTTTTGATAGCGAGCTCGTACCCTTCGTCCGATAGCCTCACCCATTCAATTGCTTGTTTCGCTGGTCCAGTCAGATAAGTCTGTAAATATTTGAATTTTTCTATGCGTGGAAGGTCGACGTTGTCGTGAATCGTCACTCGAAAATGATCCCAAAACCCTTGCCAGTCACGGAGGTTCCCCGAAAAAGGAGGTATTTGCAGCTTCGGTAGAGCGACGGTACGCGGTGTTCGTTGAACGGGTGTGTGAGAGAGGCCTCCTGCTCCGGCAGAAACTTGACCCTGGTCGCCGATGACGGTAGCGTTGTCCGTGACTTGGGATGGATCGCTGGCGATATGGTTTGGAGCTAGAGCACAACGAACTCGGGTGACGGTGTGACTGATGTTCATGTTGTACTCTAGCGTGCCGGCAACCTCGTTCTCCAGGCCGTCGTCGTCCACCAGATCGCTGATCTGCTTGTCCAGGTCTATCAGCTGCGCTTCTTTTTGGAGGAGGAAATCGAGGTGTACTTGCAGGTCGGTGGAGTCGGGATCAGGGCCTCGTAGTAGATCGGTGAGCGTGTTCAGGGTACGGGTAACGGCTGAACGGACGACGGCGCGTGTCCTCTTCATGCGGTCCATGAACGTCGGTGTTCGTGGTGAGGCTGGAGCGGTCCTTCAAAGCCTTCCCGGGTTTCGGCACCAGATGTTAAAGAAAGGACTAGAACCGCTCCGTACCGTTTGCGTCCATTTTATCTACAAGAAGCACTCGATGGCCGGTGCGCCGGCTCGCGAGCCCGCGCTGTAGCCGGGCTCTCCTCTTCTTCTAATATTCAACAGTGACTCCGGTTCGCAGTCGAATGTGGCACCAATAGACACTCAGACGACAGTGGTGACACTCGGGGTTCTGGAAGGACTACTGGAACGACAAACGCAAGCAATCATGGCTGCTACGCAGCAACGGTCAGACGATTTGATGGCGAAATATGCCGACATCTGTCAACGAGTAGCTGCCCTGGAAGCACTTGGGCAACCGCCACAACCAACAGTCGCCGCTATTGAGCAGACTCCTTCCCCAAACCAGACTGTCACTGCACCATCTGCACAGCACCGTTTCAAGTTGAAGCCGTTCGATGGGGAAACCCCTTGGATCTTTACCTACAGCAGGTCGACATAATTGCCGATGCAAACCATTGGACCGAAGATGACAAGGCACGCGCTGTCATCGCCCAACTTGATGGTCCGGCACTCAACGTACTCCATGCACTTCAAGGCACCCGGCTCACGTACACAGCATTAGTCGCAACCCTACGTGATCGTTTCGGTGATGACCACCTACAACAAGCATACTACGCAGAGCTCCGGTCACGACGTCAACAATCAAGTGAGAGTTTACCGGAACTTGCGTCAAGTGTAGAACGCCTAACCTACAAATCATTTCCGGGAGCAACGCCCGATACCTTAAATCGTGTCGGCACGGCCGCGTTCGTGGATGCTATAAGTGACCCTGAGGTTCAAATAGTTTGTTCGCCTTGCAAGACCGGACACAATACGCGCAGCTCTCGGCCACGCCATGGAAATGAGCGCTGCTCAGTGGGCCACCAATTGCACGCAACCGTCAACACCCCATGGAATCCAAGTACAAGCATCGTCAACCCCACAAGGGACACGCCAGCATGCTGCGTCTGCCCATTCACGGAGAAATGCCAATGGGTCGTGCTACCGATGCGGACGTCGCGGCCATTTTGCATTCGAATGCACGACTGCTTCTACCGCGTCGGGAAACGGCACGCCCGGTCCCCTGGGGCAGGGCCGGATGTAAATGCTCAAAGACCCCTTGTATCAGTTGCAAGCCAGCTAACATCAGTTCCTTTGCATCCTGTACTGGTCGAACACTTGGGGATTGTGGACGCACTTTTCGACACTGGGGCAGCTGTCAATGCTGTCGATAAGTCTTTACTTCCTTCAAACGTTGAGGTCTCTTCTGACTGCCCAGCACTATTCACGGCCCATGGTACTACCATACCAACTGCGGGAAAAGTTCGATTAAGCATCACAGTATTCGGTCGCACATTCGTTGAAGAGTTTGTCATAATCCCAAATTGTGTCTGTCCCGTGATTCTTGGGTACGGTTGGTGTGCTAAAGCCGGCTTGTTTTCTTTAAACGATTCTGCCGGTATTCAGGAGAGCCCGCCTACTACTTGGGAACCGCATGCTCATGGTGCATGTCATAGCTTCGCGCCATTTCGGTGGTTTTGGAATTATTTTATAAGCCTTTGGGCATTGTTTCTTTATTCTCTGCTTAGGCGGTTTTGTCGCAACTCCATGAACATTTGGAGGTCATGTGCGTCTTGTGTGGTAGATGGAATGAAAAGCTTACCGCATGTCTTTCAACAATCTACTTCTGTCCTTGAAAAAGAGACTTGGGACGTACGCGTTGCTGCTACGACGGTGATACAGCCAGAAACAGCCATATGGGTCAACGTGAAAGCAAACTCACCTCATCTTAACGGGGACATTGTGTATGAGGCATCGCGGATTTCGAGGCCTGATTGCGAAGTAGCAGCACCTCGAATGTTGACTACGTGTACTGATGGTTGTTTCAGCATCCTGATGATGAACCTCGGGCGTACCCCTGCCAAGCTTAAACAAGGACACCGCGTCGGCGAGTCGCTTCTCTTTCGTTCGCCAGAGTTTTTGACAGCAACGGTCGATCAAGCACGACCGCCAGCACAAGCTTCAAATCAGAGCGACCAGGTACCTTGGGAAGTGTTTAATTTTGGTTCATCCCTCGACGAACATCAGGTTGACTTACTCAAGAGACTCATTACGACTTACCGCACATGTGTGGCCTTTACTCCCGACGAACTGGGATGCACGCATCTTGTGGAACACAAGATTGACACAGGTGAGCATCCTCCTATTCACCAGCCCTTACGTCGAATGGCTCCCGCCGAATACGAAGTTATTCGAACACAGGTCGCTGACATGCTTAGTCAAGGGGTTGTCACACCATCCAACAGCCCGTGGTCGTCACCGGTTGTCCTGGTGCGTAAAAAAGATGGATCTATCCGTTTTTGTGTTGATTATAGAAAGATCAACAGCATCACAAAACAAGACGTCTACCCCTTACCCCGTCTTGATGATTCGCTCGACAGATTACAAGGCGCCAGATACTTTACGACTCTTGACCTGTTATCCGGGTACTGGCAAGTTCCGTTGAACCCAGAGGATGCTGAAAAATCTGCGTTTGTAACTCCCGCTGGACTTTATCAATTCACACGATTGCCATTTGGCCTTTGTAACGCTCCAGCTACATTCCAACGGCTTATGGATAAGGTTCTAGGTCACCTCAAATGGACCATGGCACTAGTTTACCTTGACGACATTATTGTCTATGGTAGAACGTTCGAAGAACACAACCGAAGGCTTGAACTTGTTCTCGACGCACTCCATCAAGCGAACTTGCGGATCAAACCTCAAAAGTGTTTTTTTGGATTTGAAGAGGTTCTTTACCTTGGTCATGTCATCAGCAAAGACGGCATCAAACCCGATCCCGCGAAGCTAGAAGCGGTATCAAAGTACCCAAAGCCGACCCGCCTCTCCGAAGTAAAAAGCTTCCTCGGCTTTGCGTCTTACTTTCGGCGGTTCATTCCAGGATTCGCCAGTCGCGCAACACCCCTTACACGTCTTCTTCGTAAAAATAGCCCTTGGCAATGGACCATAAGCGAGGAACGAGCTTTCAACGATCTCAAAGAAAGTCTTCTTCAGGCACCAATCTTGGCCCATTTCGATCCGGAATTACCATCTTTCCTGCATACCGACGCCAGCGGAAATGGTCTGGGAGCTGTGCTACTTCAAGAGCACCCCTCGACGAAAACTCAGCGAGTCATCGCGTACGCCAGTCGTCGTCTCACAGATACGGAACAACGGTATCATTCGTCAGAACTGGAATGCCTTGCTCTCATCTGGGCTGTCCAACACTTTCGGCCTTATTTATATGGTCATCATTTCACGGCCATTACAGACAATTCAGCGTTACTGTGGCTTCAAACAAAACGTGACCTTACTCCTAAACTTGCTCGCTGGGCTCTACTACTTCAAGAATATCAGTTCGAAATCCGTCACCGTAGCGGGAAATACCACACAGATGCCGATTTCCTCTCTCGTAACCCAGTAGCCCCGGCCGAAGAGGTAAACAAAGAAGATGTTCAATTTTTCACTCCTGTGTTTAACCTTACTGAAAACCAAAGACAAGACTCAGAAGTTCAAGGCATTGTGTCGCGACTTAGGTCACCTCCATCGCATACACCAGAGCGACGACTACGCCGTGCCTATCGTATCCACCACGGCCTACTCTGCCATCGTGGATCTCAAGGTTGGGTGCCCTTTGTACCCGTGAAATTACGTCCAGCTGTACTTCATCTCTGTCACGATGACCTGACCGCTGGACACCTTGGAAGAGAGAAAACTGCTAAGAAGATCTTAGAGCGTTACTGGTGGCCAGGAGTTCGCACGGACGTCGCCAAGTACACCGCGTCCTGCGTCAAATGTCAGTCTAGAAAAACTACGAACCCCACCATCAACTGTGGCGTCCAACCTGTTCCACTTCCCGAAACACCATTCGAAATTATTGGCATTGACCACCTCGGCCCATTTCCTTGTACGCCAGATGGCAACAAATACGTTCTGGTCGCCATTGACTACCTTAGCAAATGGGTAGAGTTACGACCAGTTCCAAATACTGCGGTCGACCATGTTGTTCAATTCCTGCGACAACAAGTTATTCTTCGACACGGAGTCCCTCGGGTCCTCGTAAGCGACCGCGCCTCGTGTTTCCTTTCTCGTCAATTTGCGAAGGAAATAGAACTGCACGGTATCCATCACGCTCAGGCGGCTCCGTACCATCCGCAAACAAATGGTCTCGTTGAACGTGCCAACCGTACTATCAGCGGCATACTTGCAAGCTACGTCAACAACCAACACAATAATTGGGACCAACTTGTGCCTTACGCTGCCTTTGCCATGAACACTGCGGAGCAGTCAACGACCGCGTTCACTCCTTTTAAAATTGTGTACGGACGCACGCCAGTTCTTCCAGGCGAAGCTGGTACCAATGCTGCTTGGCGACTGAGAGCCGAAGAATCCTCGAGCAGCTCTGAGCACCGTTTGCGAGACGTGAGAAGGCAAGCCCGAGACGCATTGTGCCGGGCTCAGCATCGAACTCAAGAACGCACTGCCCCAGCCTCACCACCGCCTCGTATACAGTCTGGAGACTGGGTTCTGGTGCGCCGACCGCTTAGAAAGAAAGGTCGCGCAGAGAAGTTTCTACCACGCTTTATAGGGCCTTGTGAAGTCCTTCAGCAACTGGGTCCTGTGACATTTCGTGTACGAGACTGCACTCGCAGTTCTAATCGTACAAAGGCCACATTCACGGTGCATCGTAGCCACCTTAGGCACTACATCCCTCGTTCATCGGAATTTTAGACACAAGAGCTCGACCCGTGACAATACCGTCAGTTCACTAGGGGACGGGGAGGGCCCCTAGTGGACTGATATATATATATATATATATATATATATATATACATGCATATGTATACATATATATATATATATATTTATTAGACAAAATATAAATCTTTCGTTTTTACCTGGGTAACTTTTGTTCAAACTGTGTTACAGATATAAAAGCTTGTAATGGAAGACTACATTAACGTATCTATAGAGTAGAAACTCGATGCCGCTTAAATATGAATCAATCAACTGAGACGTCAGGAAATATCTTCTGTAAAAGAAACGAAATATGCATTACCTTTTAGTTCACTACTGTATATACCTACAGGCGCTCAAAAAACTTAAAAGGCCTGGTAAACTCCCAGTACACCCCCGCAATTGCCCAAGGTATGTCTAAATCGACCAAGGTGTGTGACCATATTGTTTCCACTGATACGGCAGAAGCTCAAAATCAAACCAGTCTGAAGATACGCGGGCGCCTTACTTGCGACTCAGCGGAGCAGCATTACTTGCTCCATTGCACCATGCGGAATGCAGTACGTGGGACAGACGGAAACAGCATTTAGACTTCGATTCAACAACCACAAGTCGCACATCAACTCTCTCTCCCTGGTTTGCCACTATCCAAACACATGAGGCTGGAACATCCTCGTTCGAGAAAGTAACAGTTACATTCTCGAGACAAGCACAAATCGGCGAACGCGAGCAAAGGGAGTCGTACCTCATCCTGGTGACACACACGAGATAGGTAGCCAATGAAACCGGGGCATACTTGCGTGATTGTTGTGTGGGTCTATTTGTCCCTAAAATAAGTTACACCCCCTCCTTTTTCTTTTTTTTTTCTTTTTTTTTTTTTGTGGCCTTATTTGCAAATTATATTTTAACGACTCTGTGCGTTAGAGTGGTTGCGCCCGGGGAGCTGGCGCCTCCGGGAACTCTACCTTTGAGTCCCGCGACAATTCGGACACCTCTCTTCCCCCCCCCCCCTGCCGGCCCTTTTCATTTTGTGTTCGTGTATACATTGTTGTGCCTGTTTGCCTCCTTCCTCCCCTTTCCCTTTTTTTTCTGAATTGCTTTCAATTTTCCTGAATTTCTGTCATACTGATGAAGACCCGTCTCCGGGTCGAAACGTCTAAGTAAAGAGGTTAAGTTTTTGAAGTGGCTCTTTATTTTATACAAACTCTCGGCAGCCAAACCCTGGACTTCGTACTAATATATATATATATATATATATATATATATATATATATATATATATATATATATATATATATATATATATATATTTATATATATATACAAATTTATGGTAATAAAACGATATATATATATATATATAGTATATTTTGTTTTATTACCACAAATTTGTTTTAAAAAGGCCATGAAAGCTCCTCTTCTGCGGTTTGTGCGAGTGAGTTATATGCCAAGGGGGACATTATGTGGGTGGATAATCTTTGGAATGAGTTGACTAATTAATTAAAATTCGTTAATTAACGTTTTAATTAGTCAAAATAGACATATGGTTCCAATTGGAAACTTGCTGAGCGTCATTGAAAACCACTGAATCAGTCATTTTGAGAAAGACTTGCAGCGCGTGAGAAGCGTAGTAGTGCACTAAAGTTACCACTCGTGAAGCAGGTGCAAGGCTAGTGGTTGCGGTAAGGCGCCCGCGCAATTTTTCCGTCTCTTATCTAGCCCCAGCCTTGTGCCTGCTCCACGAGTGGTAACTTCAGCGCAATACTTTGCTTCTCACGCGCTCAAAGTTTTTCTAAAAACTACTGATTCAGGGGTTTTGGACGACGCTCAGCGAATTTGTGATTGGAACCATGCGACTATTTTTACTAATTAAAAAGTTAATTGACACATTTTAATTAATTGGCCATCTTATCGGAAAGTAAGCCACCCCCATAATGTCCCCCTGGGCGTATAACTCGCTCGCGCAAACCGCATAACTGTAGCTTTCATGATTTTCTTTTAACCAATTGGGTAAGAATAAAAAAAACACACTATATATATAGAGTGGTCCAAGTCACCAGGCTAGATTTAAAATGAACCGTAAAAATCGAAACCTGCACGTAGCAACATAAACTTTTCGTCAGAGGTGTATTTCACAGGCCGGTTTTTAATATAAATTTACAAAGTGTAGCTCTCTTTCTGTAAAAAATAAGGCCAAGAAACTTGCCAGTGTCTACGGCGGGAAGCGACGCAGACGACGGAGGTCCAGTAGTGGGGTGTGTTTGGCGCTCGTATTGATAGATTGCGCTACCTGCTTATTGCGATGGCTCGCGACCACCGTGGTTTATTGAAATGAATATATTGTTTTTGAAATGTATTTTCGGTTAAAAAATAAGTGCAGACAATAAAATCAAAACTAAAATTAAAAAACGCGTCTGCATAACCATGGCGCTTTTGCTGCCAACGGATTTTGTCTGCGTGTCGTCTGCTTTCTTTCGCTGGTCGGCTGCACCTTCGGACGCTGCTACTAACGCCATCTATCAATATAAACTCCAAACACACCCCACTACTGGACTGGGTCATCTGGGAAGTCGCCCGCCGTAGACCCTGCAAGTTTCTTGGCCCTATATTTACACAAAAAGAACTTCGCTTCGTAATTTTAGAAGAAAAAACCGAGTTGTGAAAAACACCTTTGACGAAAAGTTTAGATTGCTACGTGCAGACGTCAATTTTTACGGTCCATTTTATATCGAGCCTGGTGACTTGGACCACCTTATATCTATCTATCTATCTTTCTCTCTCTCTCTACATATATACATATATATATATATATATATATATATATATATATATATATATATACGAGAGCGTGCGCTTTCTATCATGTGCGCAACTTCGCAGGCCCGCTCACTTCACCAGGCTGTTTTATTAGGCTCTTGATTGCCTAACATGTATCCAAGATCAAGAGCCTTGGTGTTATCGCACCTACGGTTCACGTTAGTACGTAGTTTGCGGGAGTGATAACCAAGATGAGCATTTCGGCAACGCGACCGAACACTAGATGTCAAAACAGAACACGACATAGCAACGTGGTCAGAACAGCGCGTTAAAAACAGCACGAGCGTCAAAAGAGCACAGCCGTAAGACAGCACAGGGCACTAAAAAAAGGGATGCAGCCCTTACATCGGTTGTCACATATACGACGCCGCAAACCTCCGTTGGACGTACACCGGACTGACGTTGTATCTACGCTACCAACTTGCACGAGCGACTTGATAACCAAGTTGTTCAGCTTATTCAAAGAGCTAAATTAAGTGTGACTGACTACAAACAAAGTAATTGGCTTTTCTTGGACCTACTGCAAAAAAATTGTTGTATTCGATACGTTTTTTTAGCTGTTTAATATTTTACACTGCACCGTCATCAAGCCTCTCCTAAATAGTTGCGACAGGTAGTTCGACGTCCCTGCGTTGTACGTCGAACTTAGTTTTCGGGGTATCTTATATGTGACAAGAGGAGTAAAGGCTACACCCTTTTTTTAGAGTTTGCGACAAACCCGCTCGTACATAAAATACGTTTTCTTTGACAATATATGGTTACGTGACCGGCATGTAAATAGAGCGTTATTATGTATAGTTGTCTGCGATTACATTTTATCTAGCGACCAATATCTAGGTGCAATTAAGTTGTAATATCGTGAATATCTAATTTTTGTATCGAGAGTTGCGACAGTACCTTGTTAACCAATTTTAGTTTAGTACACTAACCTTACAAGTGGACTTTATTACCCATGCAATCAAATTTTATCGAAATGCTGCAATCTGGCTTGCGCTTTTTCAAACGCCTCACGAGGTGTCAGTGAAGTGTTAAAGGGTATTGTAATGTTACGTGTAGCGTATTGCGCAGGAAGATGGACAGCGTATCGGCATTTCCCCAGTTTATTTGCGGGACAAGGCCAAAAGAAAGCAAGCAAAAATATCGTTCATTAAAACCACTAAAAATACTGGACATCATCGTAATGCAGGTGTCCGAGAAACTTTCCGTATCTAACCACGAACGAATTTTGCGACTGACTCACACTAGATGCTCTGATCCCTGGCGCAAGCTTGCGACACTGTGTAAACATATATTAACCAAATGCACTTACAGTTGCTACAAACAAAAAGAAAAAAAAACGTGATTTTTAAAATTTGATTTTTGCGACACAGGTGCCATGGAAGGTAACACTGCAAAATAAGACAAAGGCGAAACGTCTCGTCGCTAAACTCCTTGTCACTTCAAGTCCGAGCTCAGCCGACGCGATGATCATATACCTTTAATCAATCAGTGCAAGAAGTGAATCATCATACTGCTCGTTGTCTTTGTGAGCTTGCTCTCACTTACTCAGCCTATCAGGCACAGAGACTCGGTCCTCTATCCTGCGCTTGCTTCTGTGCATGAAAGGTTAGTCGGTGCAGGGCCTCTCAATTTTATTTCCTGCTCTGATGGTTGGCTTCTTTTGCCGAGGGAAACGAAAGTGTCAAAGTGGCCGCAGTGACTGGTATTGAGCCCGATTGCCCAATATTGCGGTGCCTAGTCGCTGCCGGTGAACGAGCCGAAGCGCCGCGAGGCTCGCGCAACGCGAAAACAGTGTTCCTGACCGCTGTTCCACTCCCTCAGTGGCGATCACCAAAATTAAGCGATATTGGTTTTCCTACACCGTGATTTATGTGAATCTCCTCTAAAAGCGGTAGTGAACAAGTGGTCATAGTCGGTGGTTGCAAACCTCCGAAAAGAAGGAACGTTGGAGTGATACACTCTTTGGGGTTTTTGTTCGGCTCAATCGAACCATAGCGTCGGCTGCTGCAGGACTTAAAGGGTAACTGCAAAGAAAAAAGCATGTTTTTTTTAAACAACCTAATTAGGACAAGCATGTCACAAAACAGTTTTTCCGCCAAAAACAAAATTTTTTACAGCTTTATTATTGCGCAGGACTGATTTTAGTTTGCGGCTATTTCACCCGTTTTGAATCGCGCGCCACAAAGTTGCTATTATACGTCACAGAGTTGTCTGCTAAACGTCACGGAGTGACGTATACCAGCCACTCCGCGGGCGTCGAAAGAGCGGGAGTTTCAAATGCGGAGAGGTTGGGACTCCGACTAAATTACGTCCTGTGGCGTAAATATTGCTAGAAAAAATTTGTTTTTTCGCGGAAGATTTGTTTTGTGACATGCTTGTCCCAATTAGGCTGTTTAAAAAAACACTTTTTTTCTTTGCAGTTACCCTTTAAGGTGGAACGGGGTATACAAGGGCAATGACGGCCTAGCGTTCAGACGTTGAATGTATGGTTACATGGGAACCAAAGTGGAAGCGTAACAAATAAGAAATGAATAATTGCTCATACTCTGCTTGATATGCAACGTGATTTTATTTATTTCAGTAACAACAGGAAGAAGGCGACCCTCATCCTCCTGGTCCTCTTGTGTCTTGTCGTGGGTTCTCTAATTTACGTGTTTCTTGTCCCGCGTAAGTATGAAAAAGCTTGTATAATTTTATTTTTCTAAAAGCTCAGTTTCTGACGGTGGTTTAGGCAGAAGCGCTCCTCCTTGAATAGTCCTGTTTTGTGTACTAAAAATTGCCAGTTACCTTACCCTTATCTTTAAAGTCGAAAACCCCAGCAATTATCATTTTTAACGCTCCAAAAGCATGAGATGAATCCGTGAAATCATAGATCACGAAAATAACGTTTCCACCCGTGAAATAGTTGCTTAAAATAATTGTACAACCATCTCATCCCTTATGCCCCCTACCCATAATACTGAGCCGGTCATTGCTTCTTTTGCAATAACGTAGTATGCAAATGGAGTTTCAAAAAGTAAGATGTTGCAAATTACAGGTTTGTTCAAATTAATGATAGCGACGTTTACCAACTATTAATTTTACGGCTATTGTGAACTCAATAAGCAGAACACTCCGACAGCAAGATGACCGAATCAAAATTGACGCGCCGTCTGCACGCCAAGGGCTCGCGCCAAGCCTACAGAAAAGTAGGCGAGGATTGGCCGGATGGCAGACGCGAGCGCCAGTAATTTGTTATGATCGATGAGAGGAAAATAAAAAAAGCGAAATCAAACTGCCCGTCACTATTCGAATCATCTAGAAAGGCTAAAGAGCGCAGATTTTATTCAACTACGTCATTAATTTGGGCGTGAATTCTGAAATGAACATTTGGATGTTTCCTCAGCAGGTACGCCATTCCTATGTTTTATACTTTAAGGCGATCCACACGGGTTATTTTCTAGTTTTTTTTTGCAGTACAAAGGTATCGATTTTGAGGTCTTCAGTGACCCTTTCGGTAGCGATAATTTAAATACAAACGAATGTTAGACAGACGTTTCTTTTTTTTTTTTTTGGGGGGGGGGGATAAATTAGTTTTATTAATCTTTAGTTACGGTATGCACAAAAATTTGAGTCATGGTTTCAAGTATTGGTGCCTCGTGACGTGAGGCAGATGGCATGTTACACTCTGTTTTATTATAAGTCGGCCAACGACCATGGTGAGAGAGTGTGTTAAGAAACAAGAAGATTCTCCGCATAAAGCGAGCGGTCGTTGTCTTCCGAGTGTTTCGCGAACGTGTAAAAATTTACTATCAAAGATGTCTGACTCACGCTCGAGGCGAAGCCAATTTTTGCGTTCCTAATCGGTCACCGACTGCTGTAGAACTTTTATTTTCAATATAAGATGTAACTCATGCCCTTCTCAAAATCAATAAAACGTGCAGCGTAATGTAAGGGTTACACATTAGACAGCCGGATCCCTCTAATCAACCTTCCTTACCACATTCATGCCGTCGTGAGCTTGGGCCATCTTTGATCGGGTTTCGACACAGCTCCAAAAACAAAATCAAGGTATCTACTTCACAACAATGTCAAATAAACCGAAACGTTACACTTAGATCAAGTTGCCATGCTCTTGCTTCGTTCTATCGTATACCAGAATTATTGTGTCAAAATTTCACAATGTCTTGTAAAGTGCAGGTTCCTCGGTCCAATAAAATCTAAATTTATTGCCACTGCAATTATTTTCAATTTATTCAAAATTAATAGCTTAAAATTGTGTAAAAATCATTGTAATTAAATATAACGAATAAAATACCTCTTAAATATAACGGAAGATGCTTTGCTGGATAAGATATATATAACACACTTAGAGAAATATAAAACGGAGCACCTAGCGCAAATTTCCGGGATACAAAAAAGCTTAAACGAACACATATTTTAATATACAGCAACATAAAACATAGCCATTCAACTACAGTAAACCATAAAAATCGATAACAAGTTTTTGTAGTTTTTCTAATATCTTTTTTAGGATTTTTGAATCCAATTTGTAAAACAAGGTGGATTTTCCCTTCTACAGACGTTTACAATAATATTTTAATCTCTGCTACTAACATCAATAAACTCGCGAAAAAAACAACTTCTGTTTGATATTATGGAATTAAAAACAAATGTACGTTTTCAAGATGCATTAAATATAAAGAATGAAAACATTCACTATTTTAAGCGACAACCAAAACGTTTCATTTCACAACAACGAATGTTTATTTGCGGGCGCGAATATTTTACTAGGGAATTTGAGCACATTCTTATATTGAATTCTTAAAAACAAAAAACAAAAAAAAATGGTATACCACAATCTTTCAAATAGCAACGGCGTTTGACAGGAGGATTCTGAGCTCAGGATGCCCGGTGGAACAGATCGCCTCCTGTTTTACTAACTCATCACACCAAGAACTACCAGCAACCTCCCACCTGCACGAAAAAAGGATCAACAGCATCCCATACTTTCCCAACGTATCCCACAACATCCGATCAACCGCTACACTCATTAACACAAATGTCGTCTTCTCCTGCAGATTCAAACTGGCGAGCCTGTGCAGGAGGATGCACGGGAAATACACTGAGTCGCTCTGCGAGAAAAAACACCATACCTACTTCTGACCTTGTGCGACCGATTAGGTGTATTCGGTGCCCCTTAAGTGTGAAGCTGAAAATATTGTGAAAACTGGCCGGTGCGTAAACGACCGTCTACGAGAGCATCAGAATGAGGCTACATCAAAAGCCGATCATCCCTTACATCTCATCGCTTCTCATACGACGAAGTGTTTTGGGTGCGCAACGAAATTCGGCAGCACCAAGGACCTGGGAACGCATCATAGGCGATTCAGACGTGAAATCATATATACATTATTCATTGAACAAGCGAAAAATAACGCCTTATCTGCATTGTTAGACCTGAGAAGACGTCAATTAGAATTTATCAGGCCAGAACTGAAGAAAGAAAAACTTAAAACATGGGCAGTTGCGGTAGGCTGACTCAATCTTTATCGAGGATCCTGATTGTAACCTCCTCTCTTTCAACCGTCCTGTAGAGGCGGTCGTATTTTTGTGCGCCGCCGAGACGGCACTTGTTTTAAAGAATTGGTTTAAGGTCCCTGTGCGTGCAAAACCTATAGTTTTTCCACCACGGGCGGGGCTGCGGCTCTCCCACAGCGGATCATTGGCGAAGGGCCTTTCCTCTCACCTGGGGCAGGGGGCTACGGGCACACAAATAATCTACGCGGGCGCTCGGTGCCCCGGAGTGCGGCTGTCAGCGGTTGACGCGCTATTTCGTAAACTGGGCTGGGTCTAGAGCTCGAACGACTTCGTCGAAAACCCTGGGTCAGGTTCAGTGGTTCGTGACGTTGGCTGGAGGGGCACCGGGTGCAACTGGTGTATACGCGCCAGCGTGGACCCAGCATCGTGGGATTCTCCGCGAAACGGCTTTCCCGGACACTCAAATGTGCCTGGCCCGCCTTTCGTTTAATTTAAGGCTCCTGTCCGTGCTCTGTGGTGATGGAGCGTTTGCTGGTGAGGCACGTTTCCAAAATTCTCGCCGAAACTGACGAGTATATCTTCCCTGGAACGTAAATATGTCGGGGTTTAGACTCTGTGCCGCAGGGCCCGATCTTAAAGCCCCTTCGGCAACAGCAATGACCTCTTGTTTTATTGGTTGAAAGTGCATCGGAGCGTTCACTGGATGGGATTGTAACAAGATCCTTATTAAATGGAACAGGTTTCGGTGCACCGCCATAACCCCCGACAGTACAGAGAATCGTCGATATTGAACAAGCCCGAGTGGCTGTGTAGTTCTCTCCCGCTGTTCGCCACGTTATTTCGTCCTGCTTGGCGGCTTAGCCGCCGTCCTCGCCGTGCGCGGAAGGACATTTGACGCCGAGGCGTTCTGTTTTTCTAACAGCCAAACTATGTAAGCCATGCGCGGTAGTTAGTTGCAGTGTGTCATTACTTTTATGTAACTTTTTTGTGTAAACATACATTTTTGTAGTTTTATCTGTTACAACTTCGCCTCCAAAACAATTGACTCTCCGCCGTCGGCCACTACAAGAAGAAGCAAGAAGTCTTCTTCAACTCCAACCAGCATCCGGATTAAATCTTCCGCGATCTCCCGTACCGGTTCCCGACGGTAGCTCTAGGTGCTCCATCGAGGTCCGAGGGGGAACAAAAACAACTCTGATATCTACTCCTCCCTCGTTCCGGTCAACACGTGTATTTTTCGCACCCGGAAATAAACATTCGAATTTTCTAAATGAAACACTGTGGTTTTCTCTGAAAGTCCTCCGTGTATTTATTATTCATATTTTAAGAATAGATGATCACAACACGCACGCATTATCCGGTTTTTAAGATGTTTCGTTTGATAGTAAATATAGTTACGTGACAATAACCAAGCTATTGTATTCTATAGATTGAAACCAATGTAAATATTAGGCATGTTAGAAGTATTATAGTTCCTGGTCAATCAATATTCACATTTTTAACCTAATATTTAGGAGCACATACTAAATGTTCAGAATAAATTCAATGCTTAACGGGGGGGGGGGGTAATTTTTGCAGAAATGCTGCAAAGACTACCGCGGATTTTGGGTGGCAGGAGAGGGGGACGGGGCCTCCATAGACGCGCCACTCTTTAGTTGGCCTTGGGAAGCGGGCACAGTGTAATATTGTGTAACGTGAAGACTGGCCACCCCCATCCGCTGAAGAGGCCCACATGACTATCTGCGTACCTAGCTCCAGTTCTGAAGTTGTTCTTGGCTTCCTGATTAGACGTTTCCGTTCACAACATGCATATGCACTTAGATGACTGATATTTGAATGGGTGGATTTTTAATACTATATGTTATTCCGCTGGTATTATGTATTATCTTGCGCAACCAACTCTATCGTGATTAATTAGAGCCTTTAGTCTAGGAAGAAATTCATAGCTCAAACGCTCGTGTGCTTTCTAAATTTCAAAGCAGACGGGGAACCATGGAAAACCACGCACAATATAAGATACAATACTAAAAGAACTTTGCAGTAGAAACAAGATGGGACACCAAAACGAAAATTGGGTAATCCACAGATATTCACTGTGACCTCAGAGACAACCATATCAAAAATAATTAGGCAGGCAACCGTAGAACCATGTACCCGGTGGTGTAGGTGTTGCCGAAAAAACAATTAACGAAATACGTAAGTCGTCGCTTCTATATAAAATGAACGCGGTACCGAGATACGTTAAAACAAAATAAAAAAAAACTTTCACCGTAACCGTTATCGACAGAGTGTCACGCAGGTTACTCTTCCGTTACCTTTTCTTTAATTATGAATTAAGAAGTTTGGTTGTGTTGAGGCAAGCTTTAGGCATAAGAGCCATATTTCAAGAAACATTGTGTCCATGCTGAAACTGAACATAATTACCCTTTCTTTTGTACTCACAAGAAAAGACGCAAAAAAAACGCAAACAAGTAAAGAATTTACACGGTTTGTCGTTTAAAAACAGGAAAAAATTTTATCTGTAAACTTTTAAGTCTTGGGAAGAATATGTAACAAATAACGTAAGTATATTAACCGTTACTCGAAATAAGTAACCTAAGTACGTTACCTGTTACTGTTTTTTAAATGTAAATAGTATATTACGCGTTCCCGGTAACGCCGTTACTTGCACCGTTACTTGCACCGCGCTACCGCCAACACGGCGTCTACCCCAATTTACTGTAAAAGCGCGCAAAAGAGGAGCAACAAGAGCGAGCTCTGCGCTATGAACGAAACTGTAATGCAGCCAAGCCAGTCAAGTTTAAACCAAATTCAACACAGCACGTTCGTGAACGTTGCGAGAGCTTGCTTGAATGAATGGGAATCAAAATATAGATTTTCGGGTACGAAGCTGAGACGAAAGAGACACTGCCAACTCTCCCGAATTGTCCGGGAGCCTCCCGAATTTCGATCACATCTCCTGATTGTACGGACGCGACCTCAAATCTCCCGAAAAGTATTGGCCGTAGTTTTTTTATGACGTTTTATTGCTATAATCATTGCGCGTGTGTCATTACGAGTTACTCGAGAGTAGGTTTAGGTTAGTCCGGCGGGTTACCACGTGACAACTCAGAGCAGTAGCGTAAAACGAGGGCAGTTTTTCAAACGCTAAGGTACGAAACCTCTACTCCTGAAGTTAGAGCGCATTTTAGAACACGGCTTATATGACCATGGGTGCGCTAGGCTTCAGTTGTCTTTGTCAGGTCGTCGAGTGATGTGCGGAACGCCGAACTACTCTTCGTGTTTTCCCGAGTTTAGTTGGAACCACTGATCTGTTGGAACGATCGATGGCACTTTCAAAAGCCAAGAAGAAGTACTTGCAAGTATTTCTAAGATCATACGCGACTGAGTTTCCGTGCTTTGTCGCTTCGCGGAAAGCTGACAAGTATCGATTCTGTACGATGTGCGCCTGTGATGTGTGAGCGTTTCGCACGGCGGCAAGTTTAACATCAAGATACACATCACTTCACGAAAGCATCAGAACCATGCTCGTGCCGTAGAAGGGCATGGCACCACCGGCAGTTTACTCCAAAACAACTGCGAAGACAGTGTGATTTGTGCAGAGTGCCTCTTACGAAATCTTGTCAAACTAAAAAAAAAAAATATGTTTTAACTTTTCTTTTTTCTCCTTGCGCGGCGGTCTCCGAATTTTTATGTTGCTAGGTTGGCAGGTATGCAACGTGGTTGTCGACATTTTCCTCACTGGCGCCACAGAGAGGGAACTTTGAGAAATTCACAGGATAGCAACAGCACGCCGCATCCATGCCGCCGCCACCTTGATTGCCTTTATGGGAGCTGCCAAGTCGTGCGTCTTGAAAAAAACCCAGTCATAGTCGTATTATTTTTGCGGACCGTTCGAAGCTATTAACAGTTATATAAACCTCGTAAATGTAAAGAAAACTACTCAGTTGTGGAAATATTTCGAATTTATATATAGATAGGCACCACTGAGCCAGATAGTGGGTTTGATGAGTCCTATGATCTGGGCCGCATTATAGCCTCAGTGGCCACTCTTTACGTGTCACTAGACTACTCCATGAAGTGCTTTTTCTAACACTTGCTCATTTTATTTCAAAAGAATAAACGCCATGTACCCCCAAACGCCTGAATTACTTTTGCTTCAGCTACGATTACATTGACAGCAGTAAAACAAAAAATAATTGAGGAGATGTGTGGCACAAAACAAATGTATTGGGAAAATTGAAACAAACAATTATCCCCATTTCGCACATATGTTTGGTCATGGAAGCAACAAGTTAAGGTGTTGATAATTCTAATCGCCTTGCAGGCGACCACCCCCACCCTCCAAAAAAAAGACAGTCGGATGAACGGCTTTTTGAAATATTCCTCTTGGTATCACATTCCTCGAAGAGGGCTGCTTTCCAAGGTTTTGCACTTGCACCAACATGTAGTCGGCGACCTTTAATTTTATATTTCTTGCCAATAAACAACTTCGCTGGTCTCAAAACGTTCCAGGATAATGTGCCGGTGCTCAAGTTTAAAATTAGTACGAATGGCTCAAAATTGAGAAACCATGTCCAAATCGAGACATGAGTAATCTAATGTGGCTTATTTTAGAATATATTCTATTACGGGAGCTTATACTCGATGGTTCTAAATCTTATATTTCGTCAGCCGCTGAGAACTCAGTCGATCTCAAAAAGGTTCGTTTACGAAATGCTGCTGGCTTAGTTTGAAATGCTGAACAAATGTCTTAAAACAGCGTCGCCATGCCCACTTCAAGATACGATGGTTTTAAATATTAAATTTCGTCTTCAGGGGAAAAAATATGTCGCTCTCAAACTTCACAGAGAAAGCACGAATGCAAAAACTCTGAAATTATTGACGATTGCCGGAAAACAGCCTAACTATGCATTCTGCGATACTCGAGGCGTGTTTTCTGAAGGGCGGCTGATGTCTAGAAGACATGCCATAACAGTAGCTTTTTGTCGAGGACTTTGAAAGGCATACTTTTTTATTTCCAGATGAGAGCTTAGTTAATCTAAAAAAAAGTCCACAGACAAGGGGCGGGTTCCTAAGTTTGACATGTTGAACAAAAGCCTGAAGACAGCCGAACCACGCCCCCTTCGAGACGCGTTTTCAGAGGAATGTCTAATATGGGGTATTCAGTTGATCCCATATTTAAGCGAGTCACTCACAGTGAATCCGTGTAGCGTTGGGGGAAGGGGAGTGTTATGGCTGGGAGAGGTCCCCGCATCCGTACATCAACTTCCTACCTAATGCAATGCAAAGAACCTTGATCTTGATGGTGTGGAATTCACGTTGTGGAAGCACTGTAGAAGATTTAACGTATTAAACGTCGTAAACTCGTTAGCGTTCTCCGCCAAGTCACATTCATGACTAAGTGAATCCGTGAGCAACCCATAGTGCAGCGAACTGGCGCTGGGTTTTTTGAAGCACATGACGTGGCAGCATTCCAACGGAGCTTCACATGCACAATCTTGAAATATGTTAACTCGTTCCAAAATGTGGTATCTTGATTTTTCTGCTGCAGCCCACAAACAATAGTCTAGCACTATAGTCGGTTACAAGTCAAGAAGGTAGGAGAAGCTCCTCCCATAATCGTGATGCGACCGTTTGAAATCTATCCGCAGTCGAACAGAGTAGTTCCCTAGAAGCACCCCTTGTTCCGCTTCAATGAATAGATAATGGCTACAGAGTGATGCCAACTTGTCATCCCCCCCCCCCTTTTTGTTTTAAGAAAGCAACCTTTGTATTTATTGGAGAGGAAACCGAGCCCCTGAAAGTGGCCTTTGTATCCACGGCGGGGGAAGCTAATCCCCCAAAGTCGTTTCTGTTTCCATCGGAAACAAAAAACGACTTCTAATCTTCCTCTCGCGGCTTCCACAACGCCAAGTCAAGGTGGAAAGATAAAGCAAATACTCAAAGCAAGGCAAAACCCTCTCCCGCTTTGGTCACGACGTCACGGAAACGATGGGACGCTATTTGATGGAGAGGTGGCGGAGGGATATATGATTCCCTTTGAGGGGCATTTGCCGCTACCTTCTTGACTTGTAACCTACTAAAGTGCTTCTGGGTTGCAGGCACAACATAATTTACATCTAAACGAAAAAAATAAGTCCCGAAATGTAGTTTCCGCACCCCCTTGGGAGGTAATTTGCTTATTATGTCCACAAAGAGAGTATCCGTGAGAAGGTGAATGACGACGGCATCATTTGTGTAAGAGCAACGAGCAAAGTAGGGTATTTAAGCTGCGCTTTAGACATTCTCTTCTGTTGTTTTTTTCTAAAAAAAAATATATATTTTTTCCGCACTACAGGTTCAGATATTAGTATATTATTATTTTCACATAATTGGCTGCACGCTACTTGTTTTTGTATTATTTTTAGTTGTATAGTCATTTAAAAAAGTGTTAAAGGTATACGATTTGTTCTTCTTGATTCTCTGGCGGTGTAATACTCACCTAAAATTATCATTTATTCGCCTTGGATTTTAAGGCTGTCAATAGTTGCGAAATAAAAATTTTGGGAGATCTAGGAATGTTACGCTGTGCAAAAATTATATTTTTTGTGTAGACATCATTAATGTTTTGTTTGCCATATCTCTTCTTCGAATGCTAACATTATTTTGGTGCAAACACAATATTGTGGCTATTACATTTAGATAGACTGCAGTATATTTTATTTGCGTGGGCATGAAAAAAAAACCTGATATCGAGTATACCGTTTTTTTAATGGCGGCTATAGTTCAGCATTGGTCGAGTGTTTCATTAGTAGCATATTGTTCGACACAATAATAATAACTGTGCAAATTAGACATGACGAAGTCCGAGATCACATTAGTATTTAGCGTCTGTTGTACCTAATGTATGCAACTAATTCATATAAATATAAATAATGACAATGGGGAGGGGATAGGAGAGGGAAAGACATTTGCCCAAATGACACGCGGTTGTAGGAAATAAGGATAAAAAATTGCATGATTAAGGTCCCGTGATACCTATCATTTTTGTTTTTAATTTATGCTGATATAACCAGTTTGTGCGCGGGATTATGATCTTCAACAAAGGGCAGTGCGTGGCGGAACATTAACATACTTTTTTTATAAATATGCCTGTACAATACTTTACCGATGCAATCAAGTTAGCGTGGTTCCTTTAACAGAACCTGGACCAGAAGCATCGACCCACTCTGTGAGTGGTGGTTCAGGCGCCGACGGTTCCCTGTTACTACCTCCATTTTCTCCACCAGTGGAAACGGGAACTTCCACCAGCACAACGACTACCACAGGAGGTGTGTATCATGGTGCCATTCTTAGGATGCCGATTCAAGTTTAGGCCTTCCAAGGCGACATAATGTGGATATAAATATGCATGAATATTTTATCATATAGTGTTTTATGGCATGCATTTGGTGCGAAATTTGTGGATTTCTAGTTTGAAGAAAAATTGCTAAACGAACGCCAATTAAACATAAGAATGCATTGCACATAGTAAGTAATCCATGCGTGTTTAAATCTGATACAGTGCACTGATTTGCACACACGACAGGATATTGGCACGCCCGGAGTTAGAATCACTGCGACGCCCATTATTATGCCTTTTTGCGTTTTCGTAACCTCCTTTGTTTTATGCGATAAAATCCATTCAGTCTTTTGCATAATATGAATTACATCCCTAAACTTTTATTTATTGACTTAACTAAACACAATTATATCGATATATGAATTAAAAAAAAAAAACTCGCGAGAATTATTAAAGGTTTTGGTGGGATTCGAACTCAGGATCAGTAGATCCATAGTCCCACACCTTCTCTGGGCGCCATAAGGGGAGGTGAAGGAGGCGTCAGTGGCAGGGCTAAGTAAGAATTGCCGCCAACAGTCACCTGCAATAGCATGCGACTATTTTTGGCGAGTGATACTTAATTCAGCATTCTTAGTAACGGTCACCGTGAGTCATACTTACTCCTGCATATATGGTTCGCAAAAGAGTGTCTGCGCTCGCCTCTTTAGCCAAAATCGCCAAGGAACTCTCTATGTGGGCTCAGGGCGACACCAGGTGGATCTCAAATTCATAAAGCACCAAGGTATAGAGCACCGGCGTACGATGTAACAACTGAGCACAGCCGTCAATAGATGAGTTAGCTGGCGCAAGAGAAATGCCCCTTCTCTATTGCTTCGGTTGCAACAAGAGGATCCTAGCAATCCAAGAATACTAAAAAATTGAATGCGGTAGACGCTTCCTCTTAGAATACAGCACCCATTGACACTTTTTATTATAGCATACTCCTCCTACACTCTACTTACAAATAAATTAAAACGTAGAGCGGTCAATATAGTGAACAAAGAAAACACGAGGGTGTCTCATATAGTGCATCGAATCCGAAGCCACTTAGAACTCCAGTAGCAAGCATAGCAAATGATTGCGGAACGCATTATACCCGCTCGAGATATTGTGTGCACCCTTGGTTTATTTGAATGAACAATGCACTTTTTATCGGTGTTTTGACGGAAGTATGTTGCTACTTTTTGTCACTATACTGCAGCATTCTGGATTACATTTGAATTATATTTGATCAAGTTAAAAATATGGAATTGTATACAAACTTTGACTTTCTGGCAGATTATTTCCTCTAATATATATATTGGAAGTAGCTATTTCTCGTGCAAACGTTTTGCGGTGCTAAATGCTGTATGGAATAGCATAATAGTCGATCGCATTACTATAGAGAGTAAGTTTATTATCAGTAAATAAAAATCAAGTTATCTTTTTTTTTGTTCGGAAGCACCATTATTCTTAGAGTGCAGAATGTAAAAATGGATCGTTTCAATATAATTACGGGAAAAAAAGCCGTTTTATAGGAGAGGAGGAAGAATATGTTGTTTAATTTAGTTAGACATCTAAAGCTCATGAAAACATTGCCGTTACATAACAGTAGGTCAAATACACTAGTTACGTCATCTGGCGCCAAGGTGTCACCTGACCTACTTTGGATGACGTCATATCACGTAGCATAAATTTTTGGCCACATTTTTGGAGAAATTGGCTTCACGATGACAAAATGTTGTGCGACGAAAATGTCCGCGCAAAGTTTACAAAGAAAGAAAACTAGTGCCACGTTTTTAATGGTGCCCTAGAAGGCTTCTCATATTGCCTAAATATTGCGGTAACTCACTCTGCTGTCCCTGGGTATCGTATAAATCTCTTTATCATGATACAACTTGGCTGATCTCTCTATTAAAAGAGCAATCACAAATAGCAACGCACCAAGGTCATCTTCAGAAATGGGAGCAGCATGTTTGGAAACAAGAAGCACTCTTAGACAATAGAAAGCGAAGCGTGCTTGCCCTCCTACTGGTGTAACCCCGGAGTAATTTCTCGAATGCGCGCTGCTCCTAGCCCCTACAACCCGGAACTACGTTTCTTCCCAGCGAGCGCGCGACCGAGGGATAACAAAACTCTTCAAAACAATAAAAAAACATCGTGCGTTATTCATTAGACGTTATTGCAGTATTATTTTCCATCTCCGCGAAAAATAAATGGTTTCCACTACGCTTCTTTGATTTTATTATGTACAAAAGCATACACATATTGTAAAACCAGCGTTTTGAATCTTCGCGCAATGTCAGATTCCAATTGGTCGCATGTCGTCCTGGTTGCCGGAAAGCCCTTCTATGGCGAAGCTTACGAATGCGTTGATGATCGGACGCAGGAGTACGAGCGATTTGCCCATCACAATGAGTGGAAGCTGGAGCAACGCTTGCAGAACGTCGACTTATCTCTTGATGGAATGGCACATACCTGGTATTTAAACCCTGAAGCGACTTTCACCACCTGTGAAGCATGTAAGATCAAGATCCGCCGGGCGTTTGCGACCCAGCTGCGACGAGGACGCAGTGAGGAGCAAAATTAGTTAAGAGTTTAAGGTTGTAACAAGGGTGTCGTCAGCTTCGTCAAGCACGTGTTTCGACTCAACAGCCGAGCGGATTCCGAAGCTTCTGGTGCAAATAAATTGAGGATCCTCATGTGGAGGAAGGGGACGTCAAAGGAACCATATATTGGGGTCTTGTGCGCAGTCCGCCTGCGACCGTCAAACAATGGGTGGCGGTCTCAACAAATATAGAACGTGCCCTCCAGGCACGATCCTCGCACTACCTGGAACTACATGGCGTCTTTGCAACCCCGTCGTCAACCTGCTACCTTGGCTCGAGTATGTCGGAAATATGCGAGATCATTCGGGACATCGTCCGACAGAGAACCGTTAATCTCCTCCCTGTGGCTGAGCGAACGGTCTCGCTTTCAGTCTCCTAGATCGTACGATATGACGTCCAGCGGGCCTTGCAGACGGAAGCTCCCGTCAACCTGGCGGGCCTTAATGAGCAGACGTTGACCTACGTCGCCATGACCCGACGACCGGCACTAATGCACCGCCAGTACCCGCCACCCTCTTGAAATGACATGCCTGCACCCCAGTATGCTCGATGCCTCGAAGAATGACCCGGCTGCATCCATCAAAAACAGTCGTCGCAAAAAAACAAAAAAACGGACGTTTGCAGAACGGCTGACCGACTTCCGCTACGCTACATCTGCGGAGAAACCGACCATATTTACCGACAGGGTTCCTGTTGCAGTCCATCGGCCTGTCAGGCTGCCGATAAAAGACGACGACGTCATTCGTCGAAACGAGCCCGGCGGCTCAAGAGAATAAACAGAACGTTTTACCTAAGCTCAATGTCGGTCGCAACATCTCTTATGTCCGCAACATCGACCGCGCTTCACCCCTACCGACAGCTCGGGCTGCGCGGGTTCCTCCACAACGACCCACACCCTCACTACAAAGAGAGCCCACATGCCCGTGAAAAATACCTTCGTCGTTCGCCGTCTTCGATGACAGTTATGCTACAAGAATCTCACTCACCAACATAATAAAATAATAAACGTAATGAGTGGATTCTACCATGAGCCTTAACGGCCGAGATAGCGGAGGAACGCGTACCACACCATGCGCTCAGAAGGGGTGCTAAATTAGTTTCGGTTTCAATTAACGTTAATATTTGATCCGTAATTTCTGCTTTGGCGACACTTCACTTGCGAGTTTCTTTTAAAATAATTTTTAGATAACTACCTTTTTACTTTGTAGTTATATGTAAGTAACCATCTGAAGCTAATGATGACCTTCTAGCACAATGAGTTTACAGTATAACGTTGATTTTCAACGAACACAATATATTTACCAAAATATTTACAAGGCCACTATTTTCTAACTATTGTTTCCTTTTTCATCAAAAACTAGAGCCTATGTTTTAGACGGCGGTCTCTTCAACTTTCACGAGAAGAACTACTAGAGTTCCCATGCGTGTTTTTTGAAGACACTGTGTACCCAAGCCCAACAAATAACGGCAAGAGAAAGATGCGATAAACAAAATAGTTTATTTCAAGAAAAATTATTACAGGCAGACAAGCAGTGTGTTGTGTACTACAAATACCTGCATGCAGAAGCAGAATAAAGGTTGTGAATAATATCGTGATAATTTACGGGTGTGGTGTTTGCAGGCTGAATTGTTTTCAAGGCACAAGAGAAAAAGCGCAACATTACTGTTAAGCTTTCACGCTATGCAGACGGCCAGACCCGAGATTCTGCAAGGCAGAAGATCCTCCTAACCATCGGGAGGAAGAAAGAGGCAACGGTTTAGAGGGTATAAGGAGGAGAGGAGGAAGCGGCCGAATAGTGGAAAGCACGAACTGGTCGTCGGTCTTTAAGGACAAGGAGCATATCCCGTACTGTGGTTCTAAATTGAAGGGAACCCCTTTTTCTGTTGAAGAGGACTTATCCATCACAGTACGGAACTCAAGAAGTAACCTAATATAGTTTGACACAATTAAAACGATATTTTCAGGCTTACACTTGACAAACTAAAGATCGATTACACTACTTATATTATCAGCATCGAGAATACCTGTGTCTTGCCAAAAAGATCAAGATAAAAATGCACCAAAATCACAACCTAAAACACGACTGATTCTGGCGCTATCTTCATCAACCTGTACTGGAACATCATTCACTAACTTAAGAAGTGTAATCCCAAACTTGTATATTATCATAATTTTTTATCAATAATGATTTAGACCCCGCAATTCTCACAGAGACGTGGCTACGTCCGAACTCCCAGATAAAAATGCATTGCCTAATTGCTTACAACTTAACATTTATCGTCGCGATAGGATGCAAAAAGAGGTGGTTGTGTGTCATTGGCCATTAAAAGGAAATATTTCATACAAAATGTCCACTGATCGTAATTTAGAAATATTCTGGGTAGTCTATACGTCTCACTTCAGTAGAATATAATGGGTGTCAGTTATCGTCTTCCTGGCATTTCTTATGAGTTCATCAACGTGTCCACGATGAACTATATGCCATATACCATCCATTTTCGAATGTAAATGTATTTCTGTTCAGTAGTTTTAGCTTCCTACCAGTAGATTAACCCTCAATGAATTCACACGATCAACCAGAAATAACCTTGTTGGACGTTTATCAAACATTTCAAGCTTGTACCAAATATTAACGACCCCATACGAGGTGATAATATTTTCGGCTTAATTCTGACATTTATCCATCAATCTGTTGCCTTCAGTGTTATTCCTTCGTGGTTTCAGCGATCACAAATTGTTAAACTTTTGTATAAACCTTCATGAAATGAAAAAGTAAGCAACCTTTAAAGTAATCTTCGATTTAAACAGAGCCTACTAATAACAACCCTATTTCTCCATTTTTTCCCAGCATATGCTGCTCTACTTTAAGCCAGGAAAGTCAAGCAAAACTGGCACATACTAAAGACTAAACTGTCAAAACTCAAATACATCTTTCTTCCCCTTCCTAATATCCAACTCGCTAGTAACCAGCCATGGTTCACTAAAAACATATAAGATTAAGTAACCAAAAAGAAGAGAATATTTTGGCTTGCTAAATTGTCCAATGCTCCGGGGGCCTGCACACGTTATACAATTTCTGAGAAAGATTTCAATTTATGCATTGTCGTTTACAAAGAAAATTACTTTAGTGGCGATCTGCCCTCTTTTTTTACCAAATAAGACTAAGACAGTAAGCAGGTAATATTACCTCACGAATCGCATTGATCTATTTATCATCAGATGGGGCCGCAGATCCAGTGCCGGACGGCCTTTGTCCAGCAGTTTTAATACTTTTTTACATCAGTTTTCACGAAGGAAGACCATTCCAGTACTCCCCCTTTACCAGACCCTGACTCCATTCATGACACATATTTATTTCGTAATTTCCGAAATCAATAAACTCATAACCAATCTTGAGATCTCGACGTCATCCGGTGCGAATAACTTTTGTTATTATATATGACAAAAATACCAGTGGTATACCTGCAGATATTCTACGCCTAATATTCAAACAGCCCCTACAATCTTTCTATTTCCACAGACTGGACACTTGGCGAAATTGACCAAGTTTTTAAATCTGGCAAGAAATCAATTGCAGCCAACTATCACCCCATATATTTAACCAGTGTAATGTCAAACTCGATAGAACACATGCTATTTTTTCACTCCATGAGTCATCTTTATAGTAACGACTTGTTTTACAAATGTCAATATGGTTTCCGGACAGGGTACACATGCGAAGTACAGGTGATAGAATTCACCCACGATATTCATACTAATATTGAAAACTTTGCCAAAGCATGTTCTTTTCTTTGACGTCCGCAAAGTGTTTGATCGCGGTTGTCGTGGTCGTCTAGCATCCAAACTATTTATCTTTGTTTAAATTCTCTAACACTTTCATGGAACCACAGCAGTATAACCCTCAGCCAACAATTTCACGCGATTAATATATTTCAATCTAGCCGCACTGATGTAACCTCAGGAGTCCCAGAGTGAATCGCTATTGGCCCCCTTAATTTCCGTATTTGCATTAACGATCTCTTAGCCATCAACCATGCGAAGTTGGGTGACGATTGCATGTTATACAGGAAAAGCAATATCCCCAACGACCATGACATTTTCGCAGTGTGATATAATAACGTTTTAGACTGATGAAGCACATGGCAAATTCAACGAAACTTATCTAAGGGTAACTGGCTTTCAATCAGCGAAAAAGAGTCCATCTTATTATTTTAGAGCGCAGCTCTTAGGCGCCCGTATCCGGCTTGAGCGGCGTCGGCGTCGGCGTTGGCGTGACCGCAAGGTCACGTGACCCCCCCCCGTCCCAACCCGAGGTCACGTGACCCCCTCCCGAGGTCACGTGACCCCCCCCCCCCGTGCCTTCCCCTCCTCCTCAAGAGCTGCGCTCAAATTCGGTGTTACAGGGAGTTGTAAGCGGCTTTCATTTTTTATTTGTTAATTAATGTCTCTCTCGCCTCTGTTTTTTTTTCTACAATTACCTCGGCATACCTTATTATTAATTTGTCCTGGGTTACTCATATTAACACTATCATCGGTGAATAATCACGTACACTCAGTTACCTGAAAGCAATAATAAAAGCGTCACCCGCACATCTACACCAACTAGCTTACACTACATATATCCGCCCGTAACTGGGGCTCCATCAGGAGAGCCCTATTATTCATTTAGAATCCGTTAGATCCCGTGCTGCTTGATTGATATTATCTTCTTACTCGAGAGATTGCAGTTTATCTTTTATACATTATAATTATACGATGCATGCTCGAGTGACCCGTCGAGGATTCCGTCAGCTTCATTTACTTTATCGGTTACATCCAATTCATAAAAGCGTGTCAGGTTCAACATTTGAAACAACACCATTGGACGGCTTCCGTAAGTGCTGTTGTCTGAATAGTTGCGATATTCTTCTGCTGGGTTTTGTTCAGGAGGTTCTCCTCAAATTCGACTTAGGTGGGGTGTGGAGCAGTGAGTAAAGTTTGCCTCAAATTTGCTTGGGGGACGTTTTCCATCAAAAAGCCAAATTGCGGTCACAAGATATGAATGGTGAAAATTTTGGAAACCTTGAGTTTCAAAACGGCATCGGTCCAGTCGTCGGCACAGGAACGGCTGGAAGAACCACCTTGAAGCTTGAGTGAATTCGGTGGAATGGCAGCGGGCGTAGCGCTAGAGATTGCTGGTGCTAGTCTCTGAGCAATTACGGTGATGCGGAGGGTAGTAGAGACGAATTCAGCAGCGGCGGCTGGCAGGTTCAGCTGTGAGGTTAACCATGCCCCGCAGCATGGTGCAACTTCCAACGCCGAGAAAGGGCCCAGTTGGGATCATTCCTGTTTGACATTGCTGAAGTCCTAAGGAGGGTTTAAAGCAGTGGTCTCAAAACGGTAATAAAATCTGATATGTTCGGCATACCTTTTTATTATTGCGGGTGCCCGTGTGCCTTGACATTCAATGACAGGGCAGAGTAAAATTCGAAAAAATTTGACAAATTAGGAGGAATCGTATACCTATTTGGGAGCGCCGCCGGTCCCTCAGGCTCTTCGTTGGAGTCTTCTTTCTTTCCCGTCTTGATATTATATCTATATGTATATTCCTTGTACACATGCAAAAACCCTAATACTGTAGTACATTCAGATGACGTGTTAATGTGTCTTAAGCCAAAGGCTATACGCCACCAAGCGGACAGTGGATATAAAAACACGCGTAGGAAATTACATTTTTGAAATACATAGGCTGGCAAATCATCTTAGATACGTCCTTTAAGGATTTAGCTGCTGACAATAGCATATGTTTTAAATCCTAGTCTCACTGGTCATACCGTTAGCTTTTGAGGCACTCGATTATATTGCACACCAACACAACTATTGGAAATTCAGAAATTCTAACATTGCTTCTTTTATATTGTTTAGAAGTTTCAGTGTTATTTTTTGATCGCAAAATCATTATAATTTAGAAAAGCAGAATTAGAAGGTTATTGATATGTTGCAACCGAGGCACTAATTAAAGGCCCGGCTTCGTCCGCTTTTGTTGGCTCTTAGCCCTTTCGACCCCTACCTGGCCAGATGGGATGCCTCTCTGATCAGGCCCGGCCCATGCCCGGCCCGGTGAGAGGCCAAGGCTTGCCTTCTCTCTACAATTCAAATGCGACTTTGGGAAGGTGTTGTTGCAGTTGGTTTGTTTAGCTTAATTTCCATGAAAGAAGCTGTCAAGACGTTATGTGTTAGCCGATAAATTCGATTGTGAACAATAAGAATTTAATAGCTCTTTTTCACAAGTTAAAAAAAAGTTTGAATATGTTATACTGTAGCATATGAAAGTCACCGATTCTACGCAGTTTAGAGTGAAGTGAAGTCAAAATGGATAAACATTTTCACTATTTAAGTGTTCGTCGGTTTGTATTTTAGCTCTTAGTTTCTCTCAAATCTAAACAATCATTGCGCTAGTATTTCTTCTCAGCTTTTCACGAAGTGTGCTCCACCATTTCCCGTGCCTGTACCGGGCTCGGCCCGTGATCGCGAACAAATCCTTATATCCCCAACTGCCCCGACCCTCGGGCGAGGTCGGCCTTCTGCTTTCAGGTTGGCCTGGCCATGTGCAGAGCTCTAGCACTCATTATCTTAATTGTTTAATTTTTTCACGTTTCTTTTTAATTCACGTGGCACACAACCTGCTTTTGCGTGAATACGCGCACGGCGTAAAAGCTAAAAATCTCCGGCCACAAAGTAGTGGCCATGGTGTGCGTGGATTCTACAACTCTACAACATATAATAAATACATTAACTTAAATTCGCTCTCTGTCAATATTCATAAAAATGTAAGTACAAATGTTACTAACTAAAAATGAAATACCTTTCCAAATTTCTGTAATGCGAAAGTAGAGCATATCGTTTGAGAAGAAGGGGAGGGTACGGAGGGAGGTGGTATGCCCTTCCTTTTCACCGGTACCCTCCCCTTCCCTCCTACTCCATTCCTCCTCCTCTACTCCTGCCTCTGAATTCGTTGATTTGTGACGCTACACGATGTCGTGACGTCATTTTCCCGGCTAAATTTAGGGGGAAACTGAAATGGTGTTGAGGTCAAGTGACGTCAATTTTCTCGCTAATTTTAGCGGGGAAATGTTTCCGCTTACTTTAGTGGGGAAACGTTTCATTATGCAACCAACGCGGTTACGGCAATGCCGACGAAGCTCAACCCGGAAAAAGAGCTGCACTATAAAATTGGGAGGCACAAATGTTCATGATGCAATTGTCGAGCCATTTTTACGCATATATATATATATATATATATATAGTATATATATATATACATATATTGTACACAAAGCTCATTTGAAGGCCCCACAAGTAGCTTTAAACCACTGCGAACTATTTTTTCTCACAAAAGCTTCTGCCGTTTGTTTGCGTAACAAATGTTGTGATACAAATTTCGATTACGCTATAAACCACTTGGCCATATGGTGCCTCGCAGTCAGGAAGTAAATTCCCACTCTCCGTAGACGGTGAACATAACCACAAATGTGTTCTTTAGGAAATTAGTATTGCTTTATCGCCATACAAAAAAAAAAACAAAGAAACTTCAAGGATGTTTTTGCTGACCGAAAATAAAGAAGAAAAAAATGGAGATGCACGTAGCCCCAAACTTAGGAACTAATTTCTGCTTGAACATGAGATATATAGTAACATTGTATTCTCATCTCCGTAATTGAAAACTGTGGTATTCTCGCTCACCGCTTGTCCGGAGAAACGAGCCACGTCCTGATGGGGATATCTTTAATCCTCGAGCCCGGAGTTCGGCGGCTTACGCTGCCATGGCTGAACTACACTGTCCCCTAGACACGCTCCTCGCGCCCCGTGCCTTGGTCCCGCGCCCACTATCGCGCGTACGCCACATCGTCGCCAAAGTTCTGGGTATTCAAAATCCCCACATTTTCCCCCTTCTAGATTTTCCTGTTCCACAATATGAGGTGGCACTCTTCATTACAATGTACGTTTGCACCGACCCTGTTAATAGGTCATCATCTTAAAATTAACCAAAAGAGGATAACAAAACATGTGTCTGCTTTTCCGCCGGTCTCTTTCTCTAACCGACCATCATCAATAGCGCCGATTAACTTTAAAAAGATTTCCAGCTGACACCCCGACTAGCTTGGGTGAAGAGAGAGAACGGACATCAAATCAGGCACATTTGTTTTTAAATAAAGAGTGATATAAAATTAAGGGGTAAAGTGACAATAACAAGCGATTTGTCTGCTTTCTGACCAGTCTCCCTCCCCCAACCAAGAATCATCACTAGCGCCTCTTAACTTAAAGTGTTCCAGCTTGCACGCCGACCAGCTCCGCGAAAAAGGGAGAGCAAACAGAAACGCCGGCATTGTCGCTTTAAAATAAACTAAAATCCAGTGATAAGGCCTTAATCCTATAGTCTCTCCACCCTCCTGGGCGGATGCGCCGCAAGCATGCCTGGAGGAGCAAGGCGGGAGAACCGAACAGCTGAATCACAAAGCGGGCAATTGACCCCTCACGTGATGGTCTCAATGTCGTCCTACTAGTTGTTGGCACTCTTGAAGACTCTCCTTGCGTATGTGGTTTCCTCAGCGTTGCTCTTAAAAGTGCTCCAGCGAGATGGCGTAGCACAGCAGAGAGTGAACGCCTTCCGGGGCCATCATCTTGAAGATCAGCGCGACTTGCACTCAGGCGTCCCTTGCGTAGCCGCCCCTGGACAACTTTAAGATATCCGCCGCTCCTCATGTCTGTCAGGGCGTTCGACTGGCTGCACAACTGCTGCGGCTCGTAGCAGCCCAGGTACCTGGCGTAGGCTTTTCCAGCAGGGTCCCCCATAACTTGCCCTTGGCCTTTGGAGTGGCATTTAAGCAGGTGACCGTCACGGATGATGTCCTTCTCGTCCATCGTAACTCTGTCCTACCAGGCCCCAGACAAGCGGCGAGCCCCACGCTGGTGCGCTATTTGTGGCATTCTCGCATAGTCAAGCAAAGTCCGGATGGAGACACCTTTAATAATTGAGCCCGGTGTTTGGCGGCTTACGCTGCCATGGCTGAACTTCCGTGTCCCGCCAGCCACGCGCCTCGCGCCCCATGCCATGGCTCCGCGCCCACCCCTGGCGCGTCCGCCACATCGTCGCCGAAATTCTGGGTTTCAAAAATCCCCACAACACGTATGATTATATAAATTTTAAACAAAAAACACGTTTAAGAAAGAAATATTTCGTTCTGTAGGACAAAAAACGCAATATTTACTTTAACCTCCTTTTACGCTCTTGGAAGGGCCCCACAAGAAGTCTTGTGTTTCGTTTTTCCGCCATAATGCAGACAAAATGAATTTTTGTTTTAGCGGTTACGGTCGAAATCTGACATTATCGTGCCTGTAATCGTACAGTGAGATTTTTCTTGTGTTAGACTATTTTGTTGCTTCACCTAAAATAACTGTGAATAACACCGAAGAAGAGCGGGTTCAATGCATAATTTTAATAATGTAGCCCATTAACCTGTAGTGTGGTCATTTTTATGGTGTCTTGTTGTTCATTTGAAGAAAAAAAAAGGGTCCCAACGTTATAATCAGATGTGAGAAGGGATTCTGCAGTTTAGATGAATGTGTCTGCCGGTGTCAATGATGATGTTAAGGGGTGATTCGGTTGTTACGTCTACAAAAAGAGTATCCCCGAAGAGGATGGTGACATCATCATGGGGTGTATATATCAGCGTGCCAAAGAAGCTATTCCAGCTGAGCTTTAGACATTATTTTCTGATCAATATTTTCATCAACCTGACGGGTGTTCTTTAGGAGTATAATGGCGGCGTAATATGCACGTAGAAAGAGAGCATATTGGCCTTGGGTCCTACGCATTACAACATTTATTATCTCTATTTATTAACAAAGTTTCTTTGAACGCACAAGAATAAAGAAAACCGGCGAACTATAAGTATTACGCAGAGTAAAAACTACCTCTTGCGTGGACCCATCGTTTAAATAATTTTTATTTGAATGCTAAATTTTCTGGTACACTTATTTTAGCGACCAATTTTTGTAATATACATTTTAAGGTAGCCTTCAATGTATTATATTGGCGGGTATATGTAAAACGCAACTGATAATGCTGAGTCCGCTTATTATGGCCGCTAGAGTATAGCGTCAGTCGAGAGTTTTGTTATTTGGTAATTGGTAGATATGATGAAAAACAGTGCAAAATAAACACAAATAAGTCAGAGAACCGCATTCGCATTTAACATCTGTTAGACACAGTTCACTCATCTACTTGAAATAAATATTGGTAACGAGGAGTGGGGAGGCGATGATAGGAGGGCTAAACGTACCTGCACGAAAGTAGGCTTAAGAATATGCATGCTTCCGGTTCGGTGATACCTAACTTCTTTTTTACTTTTTTTTACGCGAATATTGCAGCTTTTATACGCCAATATACGAGTTTTCACCACGGGCAGTGAATAGCGGGTCATTTACACAACATTTTTTTGTTTTTAAATCTATGCGAAGTTCTTGTGGATGCAATGAAGATATCACATTTACTTTTACAGAATCTTCAACAGAAAATATGACCGACAGTGCAAGCGGTAATGCAAGCACCAACGCTCAACTTGAACTTTCTTCAGCTGCTCTGACAACGACAACTGTCCCTCCTACCATCATGATGACTACAACAACACGTGTGTATAATTCCTTTCTGGGAGGCCGATACATATTTAAAAATACCACGGCGACATAACTTAAATATCGGTATGCATGAAGTTTTGAACGAATATCATTTGAAAGCCTGCATTTGGTGAGAAATTTGATGTGTTCCATTATACCAAAAAAGCAGTGAACAAACGCGAAGGCATCGGAAATCATGCATTGCACACAATAGGTAAAACATAAGCATTCAAATGTTATTTTCGATAATTTAGATTACTCCGGTTTACAGGGAGATTTATACAAGGTATTTACAGCTTATACATGGGAAGGGCTTTTGAAGGTTGATGTTGCATCGACCAACGGTTCCAACTAGACTCTGCTCGCGCCGGTAGCCTCCTTCTTCTTCTTCTTAGCACATGCTCCTTTGTCTCATTTCTTGTGAGGCGTGTAGTCGGGCGTATCCAGATTTAGCAAGAAATGTCCGCAATATTTAATATCCTCCCGCTGAATGAGTACTGCTCATTCGTTATGAGCTTCCAGTTGATGTAACAGTTGAATTGGACGTCTCATTGTTGTTCCTCCTGACAAACGGACCACGCAGGATCGGACGTGGTCGTTTCGTCCCGGGAACACTTGCACGACGCGGCCAGTTTTCCAGGTTTGTCGCGAATGAAAGTCGTCGTGCAGTAGCACCAAGTCATTCACCCGTAAATTTCTCGAGGCTGCCGGTCTGCTGTGA
>JAZHYW010006984.1:0-44123 GCA_037355805.1 Ixodes ricinus
CTTTTTTTCTAAGAGTGTTGTTCTGGCTATGAGTTGAAGGAATGACCGATGTTCCCATTTCTTAATTTCTAGTAACTGCCATTGTCTAGAGAAAAAAAAACTAGAGCAAGATTATTCAGCTCTTAAAGTTAGGGAGTTACTCTAAGTATTTAAGGAAGGTAGAAATATCGTTTCATGACGTCTTTAATGGCGATCACCTCCTGCGTAAGTAAACAGGCCATGCTTCTTTCCGTGGGGAGGGGAGGGGTATGAAAGCAGGCGAAAAGTCGAAGACGTTTGCAAACGATCACAGTTTCGGCCTCCCTCGCAATACATATTGCAAAGGCGCCCTTTAGACCATGTGACCCCGACCGATCAGTTGGACACTCTCTGTAATAGAGGCTCTATAGTGCTTATTATTTCACTCTTTCTCGGAATGAAACGTCCCCAGGAAAGCACTGCGCGCCCAAACGCTCGGAGGCCATGCACTCACAACCGCCAGACGGCGTGCATAAGGTTCATTTAGTTTCGGTGTTCGTTCTACAAGTGGTGTCAAATGTGCCAATGTACAATGTCCCACCCTCGTGCCGTCCTTGAGAGCAAATGGCGGCGAGGCACTGAAATGAACACTCTTTACTAAAAGGGGAGGTACACTGAAATTGACAGATGTTAGAAGGAAATGGCAGAAGAGCCTTCGCTCAATAATTGGGGTTGTGTGGATATTTATACAGCGAGTCGTTAGTCAGCCATTTTAAAGTTGCGACGAGTCACTCGCTGTAGATGAGTACAATTTAGCCAGTGCAGTACAACCGCTAGCCTGGGGTACTGTAACGTGCACCACGCAGTAGTTATCACGACCGCACGCCGGTACGATGAGCGTTCGCTCACGACACGTGTGTTGAGCGTTCCCGAAACAATGGTTGGCTGTACATGTAAGAAAGGTCTTGATTTAATTCTATCAAAGGAATGTAGGCACACCAACGTATTCTAGTTCACTGTCCGTCGGGTGTATGGTCTCGAGTGTGTACAGGTTCTTTGTTTCCTTCTTAACGCGAATTAAATATTCTTCCACGGAACTTTTGCGCATACTAACGACTAATATGTTTACTTTACACACATAAGCCATTTAGCTTCAATGGTGACATTAGAGAGATTGTTTCGCCAAATCGTTTTTTATGTCTATTAAAGTGCACACAACGCGGTGTTAGTCATCGCGTGCGAGAATACTTGGCTATCTTGGCTAATTCTTCGACGCCATTTCATCTCATAGATCACGCACTAGATCTAAAGCGCTTACGCGCTATCCACTTGGTGCAACAAACGATGTATTTCGCCCCAGATGACGGACATGCAGCCACCAAGCCTTCGTCATTCAGCTTGGTCTGCTCAATTTCGCCTGATATTGTACCGCAGCGAAGTCGAGAAGCACGAGCTCACACTGTCGGCAGATGCCCTTTCTGCACGAGAACTTCTGTGCCGAGGTTTGCCGTGGGCAAGGAGCTCGCGCTTGCAGCCTTTTCTGCGGTACATCAAAAGATGAAACAAAATACAGCTAGACTGACCTTTTGTTTTAGCTTTATTTAGCTGTAGGCGCTTTAAATGTGGATGTGTGCGAAACGTAATGTCTTAGAAACCGATGTACTGCTGTTTGCTTAACATGATCAGCTGTGAAGTATTGCACTTGACTCGCGATTCCAAAATTAAAAGAAAAAGAAAAGAAAACACTCACGTTCGCTCCTTTCGAATATCGCCTTGCTCGCTACGTGGACACATTAAGCACTACTTCCTCTCTGTTTCAGGTAATGTGTGTTCTTAGTATACGATTGTTCTACCTTCAGTTTCCAAGCGTTCTCTAACTGTTTTGAATGTTCTATGACTCGCCAGGAATCAACCTATTTAGGTCCAAGTGATCCTCGACTTTATTAGGTTTACAGTTGCCCTGAAGTTTTTGTGTAAGCCATCCTTCTCGTTTATCTCCGCCCTCCGAAACAAGCTCCTAAATGGGTAAGCCTAAATTGCACTATTAACAAAGTTGTGTACTCTTGTCTTAGGCTATACGTTACCGTGATGAGGGACTAGCCGTCCGAAATAAAGCTAACGTGTTTTTTTTTCGTACATCCAATATCAACTACCCATCACGGAGTGCTCAGTCTCCTACAAATGATACTTTCCCCGCGTACAATTGTCTAAAGTAATTGAAAGCTTTAGGATAGTGCCCCTCAACGCATTGCGTTCCCCAAACAGTTTTATCTGTCGCACTGCGCAGTGCGACGCGTCCAGCTGATCGGGTGACGCAAAATGGGGCCTCCTATTTTATTACTCCACTTTCGACTAGAGGAATAGTACGCGTGCTCTGCTTTATTTTGCGTCCACGCACGCGTCCCCGTATATTTGACTGCATTGCCAAAGATAGCTAGACAATTTGGGGGTTTAGACCTGATGTTAAAGTTTCTAAACTAACCGTTTTCTGATTCAAATGTGCAAATTCCGCGGTTTTCGGAAACTTTAGACGGGCGATTTGCATCAAACAAATGCGTGGATATAACATAAGGTGCTATCAAGTTTACGAGCTATTTTTTATAATTGTTAAAATTGCTTTTAATCTGAGTCTAGGATCACGGTTAGTTCTATTTTTGAAATCTATTATCTGGTTTTCATTACTTGTTCTATGGTTGTCCGGAGCTTTATCTTTCTGAGATACACGGCTAATTTTTCTAGTTGGACGAACCTAACTTCATTTATTTTTTAATCAAACACTAGTACTGCGCTCTCCTCAGAGTAATATCAATACTCAAAAGCTCCTTTTTTTGGGAAATATATTACAAATAAGTTTACATTGTGAGTTTTGCAGTGTTGTGCCCATTACCAAAAATAAGTAACGAAATAGCGTTACTTGTTAGCTTGGAAAAAGCGAACCCGTTACAAAGCTTCGTTAACATTTTGTAAATGTAACAAAATACCGGTCCCCTTACTTCCCATGACTAAAGGACCTTACTTTTACGTTAGTTTGTCGTTACTTTGTGTTTCACTGTTAGCATCCCAGGTAGCACCGAGTTATGGGCCAAAACTTGGCTTTTGTCTGGCAGTTTAGGGTATTGAAAAGGCCGAAGAAGTTAAAGTAGAGCCAAACCTAACCTCCCTGGCAACAGTCTGGGTATTTTGACCCTAATTCGCCAAACAAGTGCCAAACTTAGGCTTCACTGCCTGGTAGTTCGGCTGTCATCTGGCATTTTTGGGCCAAAATCGCCTAACAAATGCCAGAGTTAGGCTTACTGCCTAGTAGTTCGGCAGATATTTCGCATTTTTGGGCCAAAATCGGCAACCAAATGCCAAAGTTAGGCTTTACTCTTTGATAGTTCTCCTGTCATCTGACACCTTCGGGCGAAATTCGCCACAGATGTGCCAGAGTTAGGCTTACTACCTTGTAGTTCGGTTGACATATTGCATCTTTGGGCCCAAGTCGCCAAACAAGTGCCAAAGTTAGGCTTCGCTTCACGATAGTTCGGCTGTGATCTGACAGCTCCAGGCCAAAGTTGCCAAACAAGTGCCAGAACTAGGCTTACTGCCTTGGAGTTCGGCTGATGAGGTATTTGATATACGCGGGTGGTCTTCATCTTAATTAAATAGAAATCAAGATTCATTCGGCTGGCCACTTTATCTTATTTTGGGTGTCTCTTGATTTCTCCAGTCTAAAGGTTGGCTGAACGTTTTTACGCGGCTGGACCAGGCTTTGCAAACGCAAATTGTGCCGGATGTTGTACTCGCGGGTAGGTACACACGCCAATATCGGGACGTGCCGTGAGACTGGTTCGACATTATAGCGCGTTCACACCGACGATGCGATCTAGTCGCGCGATAACTTTCATCGCAAAAGCGACCAGCGCGGGCAAAAATCGACGCGATTTGAGCAGTCGCTTGCTGACCCGACTTTTTGCGATGCGATCTAGTAGCGGAGAGGCTGAGCGAATCAACGGCGTTCTGAGCGAGAGTTTTTGAGAAGCGACTCGCCAACGAAGGTGTTGGACTCGCTTATCGCGCACGCCAGAGTGATCATCTACTTTTTTTTATTTTTTTGCGATTTAGTTGCATCGCGTGACAGCTTACATCCTCGGTGTGAATGCGCACTTACAGAAAGTTCTTCCATCGAGCTAGCGCTGCACGAGACCGATGTGCGTAAGTCTCCTCAACAGATATCATTATTAGGCGGCGCATTGCAAAAGCGAGCGTGCCTCTGTGCGTGTCTTGCATTGTGAGCGGGCACTGTCAAATTCTAGCGATAACAAAGAGCGGAAACGACCGGGGCTCCGTGCCGCCGCTCCTCGCGTCACACTTCGGGAATTAAAATGGAATCCCGGAACTTGTTCTATTTTAGCGTGTTGGTACTTTTTGAACATTTAGAAAGTGGAGACACATAAGGGATGATACAGACAGGACAATCTTTCAATTTCAACAACATTTATTTTCGGCTTCAAGCTCAATGCCCGCCCGCTCCGTGGGAATTCGGGAAAGGAAAATCTTGGGGGAAGGAGAGCAAGCGGAGGAAGTGTACGCGATCCCCCTGTCCTACGGGGCCAGGTACATCGGGCAAACGGGGCGATGCCTCAACGACCGACTCATAGAACATCAAATGGACGCCGAAAGAGCTGCTTCGGATTCTCAGCACCCGATCGTCATTCACGGGAGGAAATGTCCCGGGAGCGCTCCTAATTTCGCCGGCACGACAGCCATGGGAGGCCACTGTGAGCGAGTCGGGAGAGAAATAATTGAAGCCTATCGGGTGGCGACAAGCCCGCTAAACATGAGCACCCCTTCCATTTCGCTCTCAAGAAAGAAGATTATCTTTCTGAGGCCCACAATGGAAGCCAAATGCTGACCGACTAGGCAAGGCGACAAGGTCACCGGCAGAAGCGGCCTTTCCTTTCATTCCGTTCTTTTCTTTCCAAAGAAGGGCTGGGAATCCCCTGTGCCTTATTTCACTACTGCTGAACAGGTCAGGGTGCACACTCTCCCCTGTAGCTTTGGCGGTACAGCAGGTTTCTTTTCTCTAGAGGGCCTTCATGTGCAATTTTTTTTATAAGTTGTGTTTCTTTTTGTTTTTTTAATTTTAAGTCGTCGAAAATGCCGAGGGAGCTTAGCTGCGTTGTTGTTGTCCCTTCGATCTCGCCTTTTGCAAATCCTCCCCACCTGCTTTTGTGTCTTCGTGCGGCTGTCAGTGAGCGAGACTGCCGCTTTAAGCAAATCAAAAAGAAGCGAAAAGCGTGACCTCTCTGCGTAGGACGCGTAGGACTAAAACGTTTGGACAAAATTTTTTTTCACGTGACTCTCTCTGTCACGTTGATGGGATCTCTGGGGCTGTTGTTTTAGCCGTTTGCCTAGTTATAGAAATAGGCGGGCCACGTAGGTACGGTTTTCGAAATGCGCTCTTCAGTGTTTTGTTGCTTTCGTGCGTTGCAGACGTGGCCGTGTTTTGTCGTTATAAATGGCCGGAATACGTCCACGCCAATTTTTCGATAACAGCCATTTTTTTCACCGTAGTTTGTGAAATTTTTGTGATGTGTTTGTTGGACACGCTTCGACAAAAACTGCTCTTCAACGACAACGAGACGTCAGTTGAATGTAGCAACCTTCTTACTCGAGTGGGTTTGTGGGGTGCCTCAGTTGGTTTATGCATTTATAATGGATTACATGATATCGCTCTTTTATTAGTAATTACACTGCAAGCATGCTTCTGATAGTAGTCCTGCTTTCCTCTCAATCTCCGCGGTTTTTGTGTGATGAATTTTGCTTGGCATGAGAACAGTGTTAATTTTATTTTATAATTTGCCTTTCGTTTTACAGAGAAGTGTGACCTTTGTAAATATGTCGAGAATACACAGTGTGTAATGATAGTGGTTTAATAAACTTCTGGGAGCGATCGAAAACAATTGTTTGTCCGTATATGTGATTGGATACGCAACAAATGATATGCAACGTACACATATTTGCACGAAGTTCGGCCAATACGAAGCAGACGCATCGTAGAGTATTCGCACAATATTGCGCGAACGCTAGGCCGGGGCAAAACGGATGTATGGCAGTACCTGCCGGATATCAAACGGTGGTGCAAAACTGGACCTTTGAGCGATATTGGAACCGACTTTCGGCCGGTACTGCCACGATACTGCAAAGTATTGCCGTGCTGCTTCCGAACGGAGGTTATGACATCTGACCATCGTGTTTCCAACGCTTATTTAATTTAATTCTCTTCTTGGGCGCGTGAAAGAGCACTTCTGTGACACAACAGGGATATTCCAAACTTGGGCTGGCCTCTCGGCTTTCTTTGCCACTTTGGACACTTACTTGGCACTTCAGTGGGTAGCCAGAGAAGAGCCAAACTTCGGCATGCCCCGAATCTCCGAATTAAGATTTGCTGCGGCAGTTATTGCTCAAGTCTGGCACTTACTTTGGCAGAACTGTAGCGCACCAGAGAAGAGCCAACCTCGGAATGTTCGAAATACCCAAATTATGCGTTGCTTTGGCAGTTATGGCTCAAGTCTGGCACTTACTTTGGCACAACTGTGGCGGACCAGAGAAAAGCCGAAATTGGTGTGGCCGAAACACCCAAATTAGCGGCAGTTGGCTCTGGCAGTTACTGGCATGTCCGAGATGTCCAATTCGGCGTTGCTTAGCTTAGCTCATATGGCAGCAACTTTGTGCTGCTTGGGACCAGAGAAACGCAAAACCTTGGCATGCCCCGAATTCCCAGATTAGGATTTACTATGACAGTTATGGCTGAAGCATGGCACCAACTTTGGGGCTCCTCTCGCAGACCAGAGCAACGCCAAACTTTGGCATGTCTGAAATACCTTAATTCGGCGTTGCTCTGGCAGTTATGGCTCAAGTATGGCACCAACTTTGGCACTCCTCTGGCGTACTAGAGGAGAGATAAACTTTGGCATGCCCTAGGATCGCCCACCTAAGGCTATAGTTAGGCACTCGTACTTTGGCACTGATGAGTGCCATGGTGTAAAAACCTAACTACACCAAAGTTGGGCCCTTATGTTTGCCACACCTTTACCCAAGTTGGGCATTCCTCTGTCGTGCTACCTGGGATATGACAGCTGTTAGTACCACAAACGTCATCAAAAGATGGTTGAACACTTCTTGAGAAACGGGAGCTTGATGCATACAGTCAATCTTCCTCTGCTTCAGCAAGGGTTTTTTGGGAAAGTGGGTTGTAGTCTCGGTCTTTCGTTTCTTTGATATTACCGCGAACTCTGATAGCTTCTGCGAATTGAGGGACTGGCGGAAAAGAAAAGTAATTAGGACTGATGCGAAGCACCTCTGTTAATTTCTAGTTATCAGTGGTGTGGAACAGAGAAATAATAACTAAATAAACTGCATCACGAATTAGTATAAAAAAGAACGGTCTAAATAAATTGCGAACTCAAACAAATATCACATAGGCGTTTTTTTATATATAACTTATATGATTCAATTACCCTCGATCTTAAATATACAAGTAAACTAAACTAAGCCGTTTTCGAAGACTTTTTCGCTAGCTTACATCAATGGCCACTGTGAGAAAAGGCCGAAAAACTGCGACTAACAAAATTATCTCGAAGGAAAGGTGCGTTATTTTTGCTAAAAAAGCTTAATGACGACAATTTAAAGGAAAAAAATGTGTCATTGAAGAATTACTTACCTTAATGCGCCTTTTTACAAATTAGAGTTCGACGTCCTGAATATACTCAGCATCTTGAGTTTCGGCATACAGAACAAACATTTAAACAGCAAATTGTCTTACTTTGTTTCCCTCGGTTTAAGGGGGATTCAACCGCTATTTATTTGTACCCTTTTCCTCATAGATGGCGCAGAATTTTTCCGGAACAAACGACTTGCATGCTCGCAGCTGCGCATGCAGGTCGGGCGCTCGAGGTGGGCTCGGGCCATGGGCTGTTCGCCGCCGATCTCGAGATAGATCTTCTTCACTCTGCGTCCGCCGCTGCCGGAAGCGGCCAGCAGGCGGCGCGAGATACGAGCCAGTACATACGTAGGTTAAAGTGGCTTACAAAACATAGAATAAGCTCTGATTTCCAAATGAATTCGAAATTCCATCCACGTTCGAAATTATCGAAAGCACAGGGTGCGGCGTTGCGGCCGTTTAAACCACCACAATTAACACGCAAACGTTGTTCTGCAAAAAAAAAAAAGAAAAAAAAAAAGAGGTTTTCTTTTAGAGTTTATTTTTAAGCTAGAAAGCAAAAAAGAAATAAAGTGGGAGTTTCGCACTTCCTATCTCCTATATCGGCCTGCTCTTCGTCAGAATACTGGTTTGAAAAACCCGCTCCCAGGATCTGTGGAGTAAAGCCCATCTATCCTGGGAAAAGTGGCGCCAATCATTTTTGTAAAAATGCTCGAGACACGTGCCGCGCGCCACTTCTGGGAAGAACTAGAGCCACTAAATGAGCTGCGCTTAGAGTATCGACACTCTGTTCCCCAACATTCTTGTGGGCGCCGACGTTTTGGTGCTTGGGCAGAGTAGACGCAACTGCCGATCGTCATGATTCAAAAGTGCGACTTCCTCAGCATTAGATGCGGTATTAGGAAGCTCATATAATATTGCTTTGCTCTGTCGCGAACTGTTTAAAGATTTGTGAAGGACAGAAAAGCGTTTCCTGTGATTTCAGATAAATCTTCAGATAACTGGCAACCATGATTTTAAGCCACATAATGAACAAGTGTCGTTACTCTGAAGCGTGGACTATTTAGTGGCACAAGAACATGGCGTCTGAAATCTACCTCAGTGCTGCGCTGTTCTGCCATGATCTTCCCTAGTGCCACTAAATAAGCTACGCTTCAGAGTAACGACACTTGTCCATATTGTGGCTTAATATCATGGCTGCCAGTTATCTAAAAATTTATCTGAAATCACAGGAAACGCTTTTACGTCCTCCACAAATGTTTAAACGCTTCGCGACAGAGCAAAGCAATAATTGATGAGCTTCCTAACACCGAATCAAATGCCGAGGAAGCCGAACTTTTGAATCATGACGATCGGCAGTTGCGTCTGCTCTATACAAGCACCAAGATGGCGGCGCCCACAGCAATATTGGGGAACAGAGTGCCAACCCTAAGCCTAGCTCATTTAGTGCGAGGTCCACACTTCTGCGCGGCGAGTCAAAAGCAACAAGAAGCAACCGTTTCCCACCCGCGAACTGTACCAAGGAGTTCTGTGTCCAAGGAAGTAGCGCGGCTCTACTACTCGTTCACAATCGCGCGCCAAGTGCACAGCAGCTCACAACATTGGTGACGGGTATGGCAAGAAAGGACACATTCCGTCTGTCTGCCTGTCAGCGAAAAAGAACTACTCAAATACAGAAATCTATGTCGCACCCCAGCTATCCTCGTAAATTTTATAAGTTGAAGGCGCTGCCGGCAAGTGCAGACTAGAGTTCCTGTGCAGACTAAATTCCTCTGATAAAATTCACGCTTACAAGTACCGCAAACCATTATTGTGGAAACGCGCAAGACACGTGCAAGGAGCGGGTGCTCCGCTGCCATTCGCTTCCAAGGGCCGCTCATTTCTGTACTGCGCCAACAGTTGCTTCCAAGGGCCGCTCGAGACACGCACCTCGTGCACTGGCGCATTTGACGCCACTTGCAATACAAACGCAAACACATCGTAGGGCTTTAGTCCAGACCGCCGTGGTCCAGACAGATAAAGAGGAATCGGCGGCCAAGTGCAATAAAGAAAAAAAAGGATAGGTAGCCGAGTGGGCTAGAGCACACCAGCTTAAGGGGGATTCAACCGCTCGTCACTCAATGGGCGAATTTCGCTACACAAACCCGAGTTTCAGCGATGCACGATAGTATTCATTCTTTTGGAGGTTACTTATGATAACGTAATGAAGGTTGTACGGCCCTTGAATTTTTCTCTTAGAGCGCTGGAGATTTTTGATAAAATCCAGAAATATGACCGTTTTCACTGGTTTTAGCGCGTTTGAGACATTTTTGAAAATACAATTATTTAGAAAACTAACGTGACAAAACGCTTGGCCGTACGTACTAGGGGTGCCTATAATCTTAATTTTAAGATCATGACGAGAAAGCAAAATATTGTTGTATTCGCGTATTTGTGTAAATAAAATCACCCTGTTAATTTTATTTCCACCCTGTTAAACGAGATGGCGACACTAGTACTAAATGCCACAAACCGGAGATTTTCTTGCTCTTGCTGTTGTTGTTTTTCTCGAATTCTCGAATTCGGCCGCGATGCCTCGTCGCTCGTGGATCGGTAGCACGTGTAGGGAAAGCTCACGGTGTAAAGCTCACTGATCGTGGATTCAATCCACCGCCTCTGCACGTTTCAATCAGGATGAGCATCGTACCGGCGTGCTGTTATGTATCACGATTGCGTGATGAACGTTAAAGTCGTCAGACAAGCAGCGGCATACTGCACTGTCTTTCATCTCCAACGAAGACACCAGATGCCCTCAGAGCTGACTAACTTCCCGTTGTATGAACATAGACACAACAGAATTACAATAGACCGATCTCACTAAGCGTTCGGCGCATGCGTGACACCGCCATAACTTTAGTTCACAGGAGTCAGACGGCCGTGCATGCGAGGGCTCGTGCCGTCTCGTGCTCCACACGCGCAGAGCTCCAGGGGGTTGTCGCACGTGCAGGGAGACTAAAGTTCCCTCGATGCATTGCGGCAGCGGTGGCGTAGTCCAACTGGCTGGTGAGATCGGTCTATTGATGGCTCCGTTGGTCGGCACTTTTTGAACGTTCGCAAAAAGTGTAACTATACTCCGTTTCACCTTATGTTGTACCGCAGCGAAGGCTAGAAGCGCGAGCTCATAGCGTTGGGAGCTGCTCTTAATGCACGAGAGCTTGTGCCGCCGAGATGTGCCCTTGAGCAAGGAGCTCGCGCTTGTAGCTTTTCCTGCGGTACCACACAAGGTGAAACAGAGTGTAGTCATCTGCAGACTCCTAGCGAAAGGCCTGATAAGTCTCTGAAGGCGATACTTTTGTTGTACTTTTGTTGATTCTATTTTTTTGTGTGTGCTATGTTAGCGCGCGTGGTCGAACGCTTGCTTACGCTACGAGCGTGGCTCGTAAGCACCCTAAGACCGGGTTGAACAGAGATATCCTAATATGTAAGGTGCCTCAATGTCTCTCTGCTTAGGGTGATGCCATCCTTTGTAGTACCCGATGCCGACAGCACGCGCTCACGGGAAAATACAAATAAATCGACGAAAACAAAATGTCGCCATAGCACAGTCAGCGCCAAAAACGCGTGCCGGGACGCGCTCTTTCACGCGCTTCTGAACAAAAAATAAAAGTGTAGAACAAAATGGCCAGATGTCTCCACCCTAAGCAAAGCGCACATGAAGGCACCCTACAACTATGTTTTTGGAAATAAAAAAAATTGTTGAATGAGTTGCAAAAAAGGCTAAAATACTTATTCCGAAGAACATTTATATTATGAAACATTATTTCAGATATTTTCATTTTCTGTAGACCTTGTTTGGTGGTTAGTGGATATGAAAAACAAAAAAAGAAGCATGACTTCTAATATTTTGAACAATTACAATATATTTTCTTAACCAACAAACAGGTGCTCAATCTGAGATGCAAATTGAATTTTGACGTTTGCGTTTTGGCGTCCGAAACAATGTTTTTGTAAATTTAACGCTTCCCGTTTTACGGATTACTAAGTAAACCCAACAGGCCATCAATAGGTAGAAAATACGTTTCTACCAAAGGTGAGAGCGTACGTTTGCTTTTTTCCTTCACCTTTTTAATTTTTAGGCAAAATCAAATCAACCTCTAAATAACTTTAGTGTCTTCATAAGTAACCTCGGGAGTTCACTATGCTGTTGTCCGTTGTGAACACCTCTTTCAACAATGATCTTGCTGTATCGCGGTGGAATGAAGCGGTGCTACCTTACCTGTCTGGAAACAAAGTGGGGGGTGTGTATGTTTATACAGTCATAGAACATAGTCTGCCTCAACAAGCGACTTGTCTCTCAGCTGTAGGTGAGCAATTTAGCCAGTGCAGTACAACCAGTAGCCTGGAGTCTTTAACGCGCATTACGGAATAGTGATACACGACCGCACGCCGGTACGATGCTCATCCAGATCAAAACGGGCAGGGGTGGGGATTGAACCCAGGATCCCTGGGTTATACAGCGCGAGCTTTCGCTCCACGTGCTCCAAGCTGGTGCGCTCTAGCCCACTCGGCCACCTATCCCTTTTTTTTATTGCACTTGGCCACCGATCCCTCTTTATCTGTCTGGACTAAAGCCCTTCGATGTGTTTGCGTTTGTCTTGCAAGTGGCGCCAAATGCGCCAGTGCACGAGGCCCGTGTCTCGAGCGGCCCGTTGGAGCAGTTGTCGGCGCAGTACTGAAATGAGCGGCCCTTGGAAGCGAATGGCAGCGGAGCACCCGCTCCTTGCACGTGTCTTGCGCGTTTCCGGAACAGTGGTTGGCGGCACTTGTAAGCGTGATTTTAATCAAATCAATTTAGTCTTCACTTGACGGCAGCTCCATCAACTTATGGAATTTACGAGGATAACTCGAGTGCAACATGGCTTTGTGTATTTGAGTGGTTCTTTTTCTCTGACAGGCAGACAGACATAAAGTGTCCTTTCTTGCCATACCCGGTGCCAATCTTGTCAGCTGCTTTGCACTTGGCGTGCGATTGTGGACGAGTAGTAGAGTCGCGCCATTTGCTTGGACAGAGAACTCCTTGGTACAGTTCACTGGTTGGAAACGGTTGCTTCTTGTTGTTTTTGACTTGACGCGAAGAAGTGTGGACCTCTTCGACGAGGTCCACACCTCTGGGCGCGCAGAAGTGTGGACCTCGCCACTAAATGAGCTACGCTTAGGGTCGGCACTCTGTTCCCCAATATTGCTGTGGGCGCCGCCATCTTGGTGCTTGTACAGAGCAGACAAAACTGCCGATCGTCATGATTCAAAAGTGCGATTTCCTCAGAATTTGATTTGGTGTTAGGAAGCTCATGTAATATTGCTTTGCTATGTCGCGAAGCGTTTAAACATTTGTGGAGGACGTAAAAGCGTTTCCTGTGATTTCAGATAACTGGCAGCCAATTTTTAAGCCACAATATGGTGTTACCCCGAAGCGTAGCTTATTTAATGGCACTAGGGAAGATCATGGAGAAACAGCGCAGCACTGAGCTATATTTCAGACGCCATGTTCTTCTATATATAGTGCCACTAAATAAGCTACGCTTTAAAGTAACGACACTTGTTCGTATTGTGTTTTAATATCATGGTTGCCAGCTATCTGAAGATTCATCTGAAATCACAGGAAACGCTTTTCCGTCCTCCACAAATGTTTAAACAGTTCGCGACAAAGCAAAGCAATATTATATCAGCTTCCTAACACCGAATCTAAGGCTGAGGAAGTCGCACTTTTGAATCATGACGATCGGCAGTTGCGTCTGCTCTGCACAAGCACCAAAATGTCGGCGCCCACAACAATGTTGGGGAACAGAGTGCCGATACTCTACGCGCAGCTCATTTAGTGGCTCTAGTTCTTCCCAGAAGTGGCGTGCGGCACGTGTCTCGAGCATTTCCACAAAAATGATTGGCGCCACTTTTCCAGTGAAATAAACGTTCCTACCTACCTACTAGGATAAATGGGCTTTACTCCACACAACCTGGGAGCGGGTTTGCAAACCAGTATTCAGACGAAGAGCAGGCCAATAAAGGAGATAAGAAGTGCAAAACTGCCGCTTTACTTTTTTTTTCTTCTAGCTTTAAATTAAACTTCAAAAATATATATGTATATATTAATTTTTTTTGCAAAACAACGTTTGCGTGTTAATCTGGTGGTCCAAACGGCCGCAACGCCGCACCTTGTGCTTTCGATAATTTCGAACGTGAATGGAACTTCGAATTAATTCGGAAATCGGAGCTTACTCTACGTTTTGTAAGCCACTGTAATCTACGTATGTACTGGCTCGTATCTCGCGCCACCCCTTGGTCGCTTCCGGCAGCGGCGGACGCAGTGCGAAGATGACATAGCTCAAGATCGGCGGCGAACAGTCCGTGGCCCGAGCCCACCTCGTTCGCCCGACCTGCATGCGCAGCGGCGAACATGCAACTCGTTTGTTCCGGAAAAATTCTGCGCCATCTATGAGGAAAAGGGTACAAATAAATAGCGGTTGAATCCCTTTAACACCAGCTCGGAGCACGTGGAGGGAAAGCTCTCGCTGTATAACCCAGGGATCCTGGGTTCAATCCCCACCCCTGCCCGTTTCGATCTGGATGAGCATGGTACCGGCGTGCGGTCGTGTATCGCTACTGCGTGGTGCACGTTAAAGACCCCAGGCTATCGGTTGTACTGCACTGGCTAAATTGCTCGTCTACAGCTGGGAAACAGGTCTCCCGTTGAGGCAGACTATGTTCTAGGCTGTATAAACATACACACAAATCAATTTGTTTCCAGACAGATAAGTAGCACCGATTCATTACATCGTGACATAGTAAGATCACTGTTGAAAGAGGAGTTCCTAACAGACAATAGCATAGTGAACTTCCGAGGTTATTTATGAAGACACTAAAGTTATTTAGAGGTTCATTTGATTTTGCCTAAAAATTAGAAAGGTGAAGAGAAAAACAAAACAAAAAACGTACGCCTCACCTTTGGTAGAAACGTATTTTCTACCTTTTGATGCCCCGTTTTTTTCTTAGTAATCCGCAAAACGGGAAGTGTTAAATTTACGAAAGAAAAATTGTTTCGGGCGCCAAAACGTAAACGTCAAAATTCAATTTGCATCTCAGATTGAGCACCTGTTTGTTGGTTAAGAAAATATATTGCAATAGTGCAAAATAATAGAAAGCATGCTTCTTTTTTTCTTATCCACTAGCCACCAAACAAGGTCTACAGAGAATGAAAATATCAGAAATAATGTTTCCTAATATAAATGTTGTTCGAAATAAGTATTTTAGCCTTCCTTGCAACTCATGCAACTATTTTTTTCCAAATACATATTAGTAGGGTGCCTTCATGTGCGCTTTGCTTAGGGTAGAGACACCTGGCCATTTCGTCCCACACTTTTATTTTTATTTTTTTGTTTAGAAGCGCGTGAAAGGGCGTGTCCCGGCACGTGTTTTTGGAGCTGACTGTGCTATGGCGACATTTTGTTTTCGTCGATTAATTTGTATTTTACCCGTGAGCGCGTGCTGTCGGCATCGGGTACTACAAGGGGTGGCATCACCCTAAGCAGAAGGACATTGAGGCACCCTACATATTAGGGTATCTCTGTCCAACCCTGCACAATCTTAGGGTGCTTACGAGCCACACTTGTAGCGTATGCAAGCGTTTGACCACGCGCGCTAACATAGCACACACAAAAATAACACCATCTTCCCGAGGGGAACCATGGGGTGATGCGGAGCATCGTGTTGGTTCCGAGGAATGAGTCAGTTGCGTGCTGACGTCGAGAGATGGCGCCACCGACTGCCCTAGCGCAACCCCTACGCGAGCCTTCGTCGCGGCTCGCGGCAGAGAAACTTGGAACGCTCGCCGCTCGCCGTTTATTTTTTTTCACACTTGAAGGAGAGGAGACTAGAGGAGGAGAGTTGCGCGTGCGCGCGCGGTGTGAGTACAATCGAACGCACGCGCAGTACACGGAGCTGGTAGAGAGAGAGCGGATAGAGTAACGCGCAGCTGTTGGAGAGAGGGAAGGAGGAGAGTTGCGCGTGCGTAGTGTGGGTGCGGACTACGACGCCGCGGGACATAGACCCGAGCAAGAGATGCTCCGCATCTGAAAAATCGAATCAACAAAAGTCTCGCCTTCAGAGCCTTATCAGGCCTTTCGCTAGGAGTCTGCTGATGACCAGTTACACGTGCAACACGTGCTGGCGTCTACAGTCACATAACTGCTTGAAAGGAAAAGTATATTTTTCCTATCTTATGTTGATTATTTACTTCTAATTACTTATGTAGAAGAGATGAGCGCGTGCAGTGCATGCACTTAGTAAAGATTTTTTTAGAAAATCTTATTTTTTGGCTTGTGTAGATAATTTACGCATTGCGGGAAGATTAAACTCTGAAGATGGGACGCCAGCAGTTGGAATAGAGCGCGAAAATTTGAGAGGAGGACGTCAACTGGATCAAAAGATAAAAACGAGAGAAGACATTTCTCTACGAGCGACGTCCACCTGAGCCTAATATTGTCAAAACAGGAACTTACGTTGTGGACATTTTTAGCATTATTTAATTAAAAAAGAAGCTGTCAACAAAAAATGAAACTATAGTCTTTTTTTTTTTTGCTGCCAGGTGTATTTTACAGTTTCACTTACATAGATGTCATATGCGTCCACAACGTTAGTTCTATTTGTTTTGACGGTATTAGACTTAGGTAAACGTCGGCTGATCCACTGCACAATGGCGGAACAACCGACATTGCGGAGCGTGAGAATCTGAACCTTTGGGTGATAATCAGAAATGCAGCGAGCGCAAGCTTGTTTATACATTTGACTTGAGCTACCGCTGCACGAGTACTGTTGCAGCTCACGTGCAATCAAACACAAAGAGCTGACGCTTGTATCTATAATTGTGCAGAAATTCCACAGTTTGCAACAGAGGTCAAACTTTCGGAAATGTCCATTGAGCTTGCCAGCAGCATTCTTCGTAGCTTGAGCGTTACATGTGACTCCTGTTTTATGTTTTCCACCCCCGTACACTGAAGGAATATTTCCTCCGGAGGTCCGTTTCCGCTACCAAATAAGATGACATGATCAGGTAAGGAGAAGCTCAAAGATTATTCCCAGTGGAAGAGGGAAAAAACACAAATATGGTTGTTGTTTATTATGCCCTAGGTTCATAGAGCGACAATTAGAAATAACCAACACCAATAAGCCTCAAGCAAAGGACACAATCAATCTCCGCCCCTGCCCGTTTCGATCTGGATGAGCATCGTACCGGCGTGCTGTCGTGTATTACTACTCCGTGGAGCACGTTAAAGACCCCACAGGCTAGCGGTTGCACTGCACTGACTATATTGCTCGTCGACAGCTCAGAGACAAGTCGCTAGTTGAGGCAGACTAACTTCAGGCGGTATAAACATACACACGAACACAAATGAAGCACGCACACAAAGGTATCTTTGACTACTTGCTGTCTCTCGGTGCTTTTGAAGTAAGCACGAGCGATTGTAAGCCTGCCAAAGATAATTCGCGAGCGTGATTCATTTCCTCGACGCGTGTCGGTGTTGGTTGTTTCTATTAGTTACTCTCGTTGGACTTGGGCATGAGCATAGCGATCTCGCAACTGCCCAAAGCGGCAGTACAAGCGGGGGCTTGACCATTATTTTGAAGCATACTCTACATCATCATCATCGTAAACTTTAATATTTGAAAAGTGAAAGGACTTTGCGGTCCCTGGTCGGTGCCCTTAGTCCAGGGGTCCGTTGGCCGCCCAGATTCGGCGGGCTCGCTCAACCAGTTGCTGCTGGTCACCGAGTTTACTTCCGGATAGGACCGCCTCCCAGGAGGAAAAGGTGAGGGAATCAAGGGGGATGATTCCCTTGCCGGGGGGGGGGGTTAGTATTCTAAGATGGAGTGGTACACGCTGATACAACCTGTACCAGGAGCAGTACACCGTGGCCGCTGTAGGCAATGGTAACGCTCTTCTAAAGGCCTATAAACAGTTGCGATTGAGAGCGTTTGGGTGTGTTTGACTGTGTTGCGGCTGCGAAAAACCAGGACATCCCTGCTTCGTATGTCCCGTGCCAAGGTACTCTTTGAATTGAATTTCACGCTTCATACGAAGCATTGATGTGCAGTTGACTCGCTTCCGTTTCTTAACACAGCGCAGTCAAACGCACTAAAGGCTGAACTCCATGTAGCGAATTATGCGACGAATAACTGACGAACGTCGCCCGACGGCACGCTCGCTTTGCACGCGACGTAACAGCCACTGTGCTGATTCCACGCGCAGAAAAAAAGCCGCCGGGCAAAATTTGTTGATTTTTCGCAGCATATTCGTCCCATGGAGATCAGCCTTAAAACGCAACTGTGTGTATGGGCATTTAAACAACCCATTATGCATGGTATTAATTCTTACCGTTCTTCAGAATCTGGTTTCGCTAGCACTTGCAGGAATCAATTTTTTCCCCTGTCATCAAGGAACACAACCGCTCTCACTGATGTAACACATAAAACCAAAATATTCGTTTGTAGGTAGGTAGGTATTTATTTGTGCTCGGAAGCACAGGCGACACAGATATACACGTAGCCCGTACAATGAATGCCGGAGAGGCCCGTATAAGGGGTGATAATAATAATACAGTGAGATATAATGTGAGGCACTAATAATGTACAATGAGGCATCACAAAGGAGGGTCTAAGTTGATCGCAGGTGTGTGGAAGCTTCGCGACAAAGTTGCGGAACCTCGGGTCGGTCACTAATGGGCACGTTTCTTATTCTTTCTTGCAACGTTCAAAAAGTGCCGACCAACGGAGCCACCAATTGTAATTCTGTTGTGTCTATCTTTATACAGCGGGAAGTTAGTCAGCTCTGAGGGTATCTGGTATCTTCGTGTGAGATGAAAGACAGTGCAGTATACCGCTGCTTGTCTGATGTCTTTAACGTGTATCACGCAAGAGTGATACATGAGCGCACACCGGTACGACGCTCATCCAGATTGAAACGAACAGAGGTGGTAGATTGAATCCACGATCGGTGAGCTTTACAGCGCGAGCTTTCGCTACACGTGCTACAGATCCACGAGCAACGAGACATCGCGGTCGAATTCGAGCTTGAGAGAAAAACAACAACAGCAACAGCAAGAAAATCTCCGGTTTGAGGCATTTAGTACTAGTGTCGCCATCTCGTTTAACAAGTTAGAAATAAAATTAACAGGGTGATTTTATTTACACAAATACGCAAATACAGCAATATTTTGCTGTCTCGTCATGGTCTTAAAATTAAGATTAGAGGCACCCCTAGTACGTACGGCCAAGCGTTTTGTCACGTTTCTCTTCTAAATAATTGTATTTTCAAAAATGCTTCAAAACGCGTTCAAAACTGTCAAAACGGTCACATTTCAGGATTTTATTAAAAATCTCCAGCGCTTTCAAGGAAAAATTCAAGGGCCGTACAACCTTCATTACGTCTTCATAAGTAACCTCCAAAAGCATGAATACTATCGTGAATTCCTGAAACTCAGGTTTGTGTAGCGAAATTTGCCCATTGAGTGACGAGCGGTTGAATCCCCCTTAAAGATAGCACTTAGAACGGGCCATAATAACAGAGTTACGTTGGCCGTTGCCATCTTGCGTAAAAGGTGAGTGCAAGATGGAAGTAAAAGGGCCTTTTATAACACGCGTCCGAAAACCGCTTTTTTGGTTGGAGGAAGACCTTGCATGACAGATGCTACTGTACACTTGCTGACAGATGTACACTTACTGCTCACAAAAAACACGCCTCATAGCCACACCGGTTTTCGTCACTGTCCGGTTTAGGCTACTCAAGCAACAAAACGAGGACACCGATCGCTTATTATAACCAATTATTATAACCAAAAAAGCGTATTGCCGATTATAAACGAAGTAGAGTGCCGGCCATGCTTTGGTTATAATCACATGGATACTCGTACTATCTTTACGTGTATATATTATAGAAAAAGGTGGCGAGCGTTTATCACTTCTTTACTCTAAGTTTCTCTTTCATGTCCAAAAAACGTTATTTTTTTCATGCCGGCAGCAGCAAAATAAGGCAGAAACAGACGAAAACCATCAGTATTACTGCAACGAATGTGCCTTTCTAGAAGACTGGTACAGTAGTCTTCACACATAACCAGCCACTGCGAGAAGGATAACGCGGGCGCAGCGTCCAGCAATAGATAATTCGGTATTTGACGGCCAGGGAGTTGGGGTCTACTGCGATAAAAAGAAGGTGCCATCCGTGGTGGTTACGCAGTCTCTTGTGTAATTATTGGAGCGCTATGAGAAAAAGGATGGCCAGAGGATTAGTGGGAGGCGACCTTTTGAACAAGAGTGGTTATCCAGCGAGAAACCTCAACTTTTTACCACGGCGGCAGGGATTTTAAAAGATGGTGACGTCTTTCTGGTGACGGACGTCTTTCAATCCTGCGATAACTTTGCCACTTGTTTTGGTTCAAAGCGAGGGAACGTCATCGCATCCAAACCTAGAGTTTATCCTTTCTCTTGTTGACAGAATAAAAATTTATACATTTTGAAGAGAAGGGTTTGACCAGCATGAGTAGCTAGGAACGATTAGGCAGAATCCTTCGAGCGGCGGCAGACTGTTGCCTACTGAGCTGAAGCCTCTATCCATTACGACGGCTGCTCCTTCAAGGCACGGCGACGGTGGTCTTAGTAGCTTCGATACAAAGACAGTACCAAGGATGCTTAGGAATTCCGCAAAGCAATAATCTCACGTCTTTTGGGCCCGGTCGTGGGAACGTTGAAAGTGTCTTCCGAGGGAGGTTGAAATGACGCCGTTTATGCATAGCCTTGTTGGCTTGCTTTGCAAATTTTACGTAGGGAGCAAAATAAAAATTGCTTTGCTTTCAAACTGTGATGCGGCAATTTTTAATCAAAAATATCTAGTAACGGGTAACGTAAATTGATAGCATATTCCGTACAAAAATAACGACTTACTTTCGCTGTCACTCATTTGGGATTTTAAAGAATACGTTAGTACGTTAGTCAAAAATCTAGCGTGTTAGCAGTAGCGTCGTTACTTGTAACGCGTTAGTTTCAACACTAGAGTATTGACACAAATCAAGGAATGTCAAATAATGTCAAGGAAGAGGTGACGGCAGACTGTGCGCGAAACAGAAATATGCATTTAGCCTTTTTATTACTGGGTATTTGATGGATGATGCCTGCTATGTTTATGAACTTGATTAAAAATTCAAGCAGGGATATTACTCCTCATCAATATCCTTTACAGAAACGCGGACTTGAGGCTTGTCGGTGCCGTGTCTGGATAAGCTTTACAAAAAATGATCGTCGGTTGCTCACTCCATGAGATTCTTCGCTCCGCCCTACGTTTAAAAATATCATAGGTCAGTGTGACGAATTTATATAAAGACGAAAAAGAATAAGGACAGAACGAGCGGGTTGGTATGGATAATTAAACTTGCGGAAGAAAAACGAGAAGGGACGGACAAACACAAACTTCCAACTGGCAACAACATTTATTTACACCAAGAGTTTGCTTATATACAGGAAAAGGATGACAAAAAGGGGGGTGGAAAGGAGGTGAAAAGAGGGGGGGGGAGGAGGAGCGCTATGCCGTCAAGGCTGAGTCGCTGTCGGGAACGCAGGGGGAGACAGCTCCGAACTAAGAAATCTAATCTCCTTCCCCGAAAGGGCAATGGAGGGGGATCCGATGTTGTCCTTGGATCGACACATGGCGAAAGCTTCCTGTATCTCCCGGCCATACCTCGAGGTGTGACCCCCGATTCTTGTGGTAGAGGGAAGGTCGGCCGAGCAGGAAGTGCATTCCGACGCGTGTTTGGCGATGGGGTGGTGGTGAATAACCTCTGAGCCGCTGGAGACCGCTTTCTTCACCTCGTTCGCGTGCTCTCTCAGGCGGTCGTTTAAGCAGCGCCCCGTTTGGCCGATGTAACGGGCGCCACAGGACATAGGAATTGAGTAAACACACTCTTTGCGGCAGGGAACGTAACAGGTTTTGTGGTTCTTTTGGCAAGGGGGCGCCGGTCCCGGGCTGTTGACTTTTTTGCAAATAGATGCCAATTTAAACTTACACGAGAAAACCACGTTGGTGTTGAAGCCCTGCGCTATTGACTTCAGTCTATGCGAAATGTTATGAATGTAGGGGATGCACGCAAAGCGGGACCCTGGAGGCGGCTTTTTGGATTGATGCCCTGTGACGAGTTTTTTATGGTAAGCTCGATCAAGTCGTTAGGGTAACCTGCCTTGAGAAGGCGGCCTATCTGATTGGACAGACTAGTTGCGGAAAGGTGATGACACGACTTGGATTTGGCAGCGGCAATAAGGTTTCGGACAATACCGGTTTTTACGTTTTTTGAGTGCGAGCTACTGAACGGCAGAACAGGCTTCGCAGACCTCTGCTGATTGGACCAGCAGATCCCGACACTGGTGGGGACCAATCTCAGATCAAGGAACTGTAATCCCTCAGATGAGGGGTCTCTTTTGTGAACGTGAGCCCGAAGGAGCTCTTCTGGAAAACGCTTTCAATCGCTGCGGTATCTGAATTAGGGGAATGCAGGATAAGATAATCATCTACGTAGCGATAAACCCTGGCTTCGGGAAATTCCTGCTCAAGGTTTGATTGAACCTTGGTGTCAACGTGAAACATAAAGATTTCGCTTAGGATGGGCGCTAGGCATGACCCTATGCACACACCGGATTTCTGAAGGAACACTTTGCCCTCGTGTTCGACTAGGGTGGACTGGAGATACACGTGAATCAACTCAAGAAACGCTGAGAGTGAGATGCCACAGGAATTTTGAAAATCTATAACGCCTCTTAAGTGCACAGCTTCAGACACGAACCCCAGAAGGGTCTTCACATTGAGACTATAATACAAATCTACTACATCAAGAGAGAACACTCCAACAGGTCCCGTACCGGCATGCAAATTATCTAAGGTTGGGATAAGGTCCTCGGAATTCTTTAGTCGGAAAGGTTGAGGAAGGTCCAAGGTCTCCAGATGTTTTTGTAAGAACATCGCTAAGGGCTTCTGCCAGCACCCTGTTTCCGAAATAATGCTACGGAAAGGCACTCCAGGCTTATGTGTCTTGGCGGAAAAGAAAATGGATAGGTACTGCTTAGCAGGAGCAAGAATGGCACTTTTAGAGAAGGAAGGTTGGAGGAGTCGCAGAGCGCCTTCACCTTAGACCTGAGGGAACCGGACGGCCTCGACTTGAGAGGAAGAAAGTTCTTTTTCAGCGCCTCGTTGGTCTTCTCCTGCATTTGTTCCTTGTTGAGAATGACGAACCTGCCTGTCTTGTCTGCTTGAAGAACTCTCAGCTCAGCGGACTGAAGTTCCTTGATAGCAGGGGTGGCAGCATTCTTGGCTTTCCTTGTCCCACCATGGAAGCACACGGCTCTTGACCCCGCCGCCACGAAGTCCTGACGGGTGTCCTCCGGTATCTTGGCTGCGATCTCGTACACCGCGGCCAGCTGGTCGACTCTGGTGTTGGCGACCGCAGGAGCAAACTTCGGCCCGTAGGCCAGAAGGCTTTCTGTAGATGGGGATAACTGCACTCCGGACAAGTTGAGGGGGGTTCTGGTTTGACTCTGGGTGTCACCTCGATGGATTTTTTCTGATGACGAAGAAAATGATCCCATGAGTCTGACAGAAGGGTGCGGGCTGACTCTTGTAGAAATTTGAAGGACGGCTGACGATTATAGTTTGGTCCCAGGTGTGTGGACATCACGGCGGGCAGAAGCGCCTGCATAACGCGGATCTCGCTGGAGATCTCATCTCTGGCGATCTGCATGAATCTGTGATTGGCTTGCCAGTTGCTGGACTGGAACCCCGTGACTTGTTTGATGGCTCCGTGTGGCACTTTCTTGCGGACGAGGTATCCGAGAACGCGTAGACGTAAGCGCAGCATAGACATCTTGGAAAGGAAAATTGCAGCTTGAAGAAACTCAACAGGGGCAAACTCTGGGGTCGGTGACATGGGACAAGTACAAACAAGGCTCACGTTAACAAAGTAAGGACAGAACGAGCGGGTTGGTATGGATAATTAAACTTGCGGAAGAAAAACGAGAAGGGACGGACAAACACAAACTTCCAACTGGCAACAACATTTATTTACACCAAGAGTTTGCTTATATACAGGAAAAGGGATGACAAAAAGGGGGGTGGAAAGGAGGTGAAAGAGGGGGGGAGGAGGAGCGCTATGCCGTCAAGGCTGAGTCGCTGTCGGGAACGCAGGGGGAGACAGCTCCGAACTAAGAAATCTAATCTCCTTCCCCGAAAGGGCAATGGAGGGGATCCGATGTTGTCCTTGGATCGACACATGGCGAAAGCTTCCTGTATCTCCCGGCCATACCTCGAGGTGTGACCCCCGATTCTTGTGGTAGAGGGAAGGTCGGCCGAGCAGGAAGTGCATTCCGACGCGTGTTTGGCGATGGGGTGGTGGTGAATAACCTCTGAGCCGCTGGAGACCGCTTTCTTCACCTCGTTCGCGTGCTCTCTCAGGCGGTCGTTTAAGCAGCGCCCCGTTTGGCCGATGTAACGGGCGCCACAGGACATAGGAATTGAGTAAACACACTCTTTGCGGCAGGGAACGTAACAGGTTTTGTGGTTCTTTTGGCAAGGGGGCGCCGGTCCCGGGCTGTTGACTTTTTTGCAAATAGATGCCAATTTAAACTTACACGAGAAAACCACGTTGGTGTTGAAGCCCTGCGCTATTGACTTCAGTCTATGCGAAATGTTATGAATGTAGGGGATGCACGCAAAGCGGGACCCTGGAGGCGGCTTTTTGGATTGATGCCCTGTGACGAGTTTTTTTATGGTAAGCTCGATCAAGTCGTTAGGGTAACCTGCCTTGAGAAGGCGGCCTATCTGATTGGACAGACTAGTTGCGGAAAGGTGATGACACGACTTGGATTTGGCAGCGGCAATAAGGTTTCGGACAATACCGGTTTTTACGTTTTTGAGTGCGAGCTACTGAACGGCAGAACAGGCTTCGCAGACCCTGCTGATCCATGGTGGGACAAGGAAAGCCAAGAATGCTGCCACCCCTGCTATCAAGGAACTTCAGTCCGCTGAGCTGAGAGTTCTTCAAGCAGACAAGACAGGCAGGTTCGTCATTCTCAACAAGGAACAAATGCAGGAGAAGACCAACGAGGCGCTGAAAAAGAACTTTCTTCCTCTCAAGTCGAGGCCGTCCGGTTCCCTCAGGTCTAAGGTGAAGGCGCTCTGCGACTCCTCCAACCTTCCTTCTCTAAAAAGTGCCATTCTTGCTCCTGCTAAGCAGTACCTATCCATTTTCTTTTCCGCCAAGACACATAAGCCTGGAGTGCCTTTCCGTAGCATTATTTCGGAAACAGGGTGCTGGCAGAAGCCCTTAGCGATGTTCTTACAAAAACATCTGGAGACCTTGGACCTTCCTCAACCTTTCCGACTAAAGAATTCCGAGGACCTTATCCCAACCTTAGATAATTTGCATGCCGGTACGGGACCTGTTGGAGTGTTCTCTCTCGATGTAGTAGATTTGTATTATAGTCTCAATGTGAAGACCCTTCTGGGGTTCGTGTCTGAAGCTGTGCACTTAAGAGGCGTTATAGATTTTCAAAATTCCTGTGGCATCTCACTCTCAGCGTTTCTTGAGTTGATTCACGTGTATCTCCAGTCCACCCTAGTCGAACACGAGGGCAAAGTGTTCCTTCAGAAATCCGGTGTGTGCATAGGGTCATGCCTAGCGCCCATCCTAAGCGAAATCTTTATGTTTCACGTTGACACCAAGGTTCAATCAAACCTTGAGCAGGAATTTCCCGAAGCCAGGGTTTATCGCTACGTAGATGATTATCTTATCCTGCATTCCCCTAATTCAGATACCGCAGCGATTGAAAGCGTTTTCCAGAAGAGCTCCTTCGGGCTCACGTTCACAAAAGAGACCCCCTCATCTGAGGGATTACAGTTCCTTGATCTGAGATTGGTCCCCACCAGTGTCGGGATCTGCTGGTCCAATCAGCAGAGGTCTGCGAAGCCTGTTCTGCCGTTCAGTAGCTCGCACTCAAAAAACGTAAAAACCGGTATTGTCCGAAACCTTATTGCCGCTGCCAAGTCCAAGTCGTGTCATCACCTTTCCGCAACTAGTCTGTCCAATCAGATAGGCCGCCTTCTCAAGGCAGGTTACCCTAACGACTTGATCGAGCTTACCATAAAAAAACTCGTCACAGGGCATCAATCCAAAAAGCCGCCTCCAGGGTCCCGCTTTGCGTGCATCCCCTACATTCATAACATTTCGCATAGACTGAAGTCAATAGCGCAGGGCTTCAACACCAACGTGGTTTTCTCGTGTAAGTTTAAATTGGCATCTATTTGCAAAAAAGTCAACAGCCCGGGACCGGCGCCCCCTTGCCAAAAGAACCACAAAACCTGTTACGTTCCCTGCCGCAAAGAGTGTGTTTACTCAATTCCTATGTCCTGTGGCGCCCGTTACATCGGCCAAACGGGGCGCTGCTTAAACGACCGCCTGAGAGAGCACGCGAACGAGGTGAAGAAAGCGGTCTCCAACGGCTCAGAGGTTATTCACCACCACCCCATCGCCAAACACGCGGCGGAATGCACTTCCTGCTCGGCCGACCTTCCCTCTACCACAAGAATCGGGGGTCACACCTCGAGGTATGGCCGGGAGATACAGGAAGCTTTCGCCATGTGTCGATCCAAGGACAACATCGGATCCCCCTCCATTGCCCTTTCGGGGAAGGAGATTAGATTTCTTAGTTCGGAGCTGTCTCCCCCTGCGTTCCCGACAGCGACTCAGCCTTGACGGCATAGCGCTCCTCCTCCCCCCCCTCTTTTCACCTCCTTTCCACCCCCCTTTTGTCATCCCTTTTCCTGTATATAAGCAAACTCTTGGTGTAAATAAATGTTGTTGCCAGTTGGAAGTTTGTGTTTGTCCGTCCCTTCTCGTTTTTCTTCCGCAAGTTTAATTATCCATACCAACCCGCTCGTTCTGTCCTTACTTTGTTAACGTGAGCCTTGTTTGTACTTGTCCCATGTCACCGACCCCAGAGTTTGCCCCTGTTGAGTTTCTTCAAGCTGCAATTTTCCTTTCCAAGATGTCTATGCTGCGCTTACGTCTACGCGTTCTCGGATACCTCGTCCGCAAGAAAGTGCCACACGGAGCCATCAAACAAGTCACGGGGTTCCAGTCCAGCAACTGGCAAGCCAATCACAGATTCATGCAGATCGCCAGAGATGAGATCTCCAGCGAGATCCGCGTTATGCAGGCGCTTCTGCCCGCCGTGATGTCCACACACCTGGGACCAAACTATAATCGTCAGCCGTCCTTCAAATTTCTACAAGAGTCAGCCCGCACCCTTCTGTCAGACTCATGGGATCATTTTCTTCGTCATCAGAAAAAATCCATCGAGGTGACACCCAGAGTCAAACCAGAACCCCCCTCAACTTGTCCGGAGTGCAGTTATCCCCATCTACAGAAAGCCTTCTGGCCTACGGGCCGAAGTTTGCTCCTGCGGTCGCCAACACCAGAGTCGACCAGCTGGCCGCGGTGTACGAGATCGCAGCCAAGATACCGGAGGACACCCGTCAGGACTTCGTGGCGGCGGGGTCAAGAGCCGTGTGCTTCCATGGTGGGACAAGGAAAGCCAAGAATGCTGCCACCCCTGCTATCAAGGAACTTCAGTCCGCTGAGCTGAGAGTTCTTCAAGCAGACAAGACAGGCAGGTTCGTCATTCTCAACAAGGAACAAATGCAGGAGAAGACCAACGAGGCGCTGAAAAAGAACTTTCTTCCTCTCAAGTCGAGACCGTCCGGTTCCCTCAGCCCTACCAAAAAAAACGGTTCAAAAATAAACCAGAATGAAACCGGAATTTTAATCCGTCATATGGGCCCATAAGCAAACCGGATTTCTAGAAACCGTTAAATGAACCGGAAATAGCCAGTCCGGAAACCCAACCGTAATTGGACGAAGCGGAAGCTGAACCGTATCTGGCCAATCCGTAGATCTTCACCGGAGTGGGTCTAACCGTATATTAAACCGTATCAGGCAACACCGGAAAATAATAGAAATAGTTTAATAGAGTGACATACCTACCCTTACAAAAATGTCATATCTGGACTTATATTAAAAAATACAGATATGAATATATAAGGAATTGTGCAGATATGGGCAGATATGCATATTAAGGCCGTATCTGGCAATAGTCATATCTGCACAATTCCTTATATACCCATATCTGCCCAATTCCTTATATACCATATATAGACTGCTTTGTATGATCCCATGTTTGGGCCTGTCAGATAGAGGGTACCCACCCCATATAAAGCAATTTCATCTGATGCTCCTTCTAGCATCACATGAAAACATTGCCATGGGGCAGGTACTATACTTTCTAGGTCCAGACTTGGGATTGTATAATGCATTTTTACGAATATCCACAAAATATACAATTTACTGCTATCCCACACTGCCAAACGTGTATTTATGTAGATATATCTACAGAATAGGCCACAGACCAATCTTTATTGGCCTGGTTCGGAATTTGTCATTCCGACAAATATGTATGCTTCAAAGATAGAATACAGGCAATCACCAGTTAGAAAACATTTTAACATATCATTCGGCGTCGGAAAGTCGCAGCCCTTTGGTGGGATTGGTTGTCGAGGGAGCAGACAGGGAATATGGTTTGCAAAAAAAAGTTTTATACATAAAAGTGCCAAAACTCCAAACTGGCACTTCCCCCATTCAAAAAAAAATGATAAGAAACTGTAATATCACACGGACAACAATTTAAATTAAAAATGTAACAGCACACAGACACCTATTAAAATAAAACAAACAGGAGGCGACAATTAAGCTGTAAACTACACGAAAGTTCCAAAGTCGTTGATTCTCACTCACAGAGTCACAGTCCTGATTCACCTCTCTGCTCAAGCACAGCAGTTTTGACATGGACTTGCTTGCTAGCCTCGTCGTTGAAGTCCTTCCTTGCACCGTGCGATGTTCAAAGTCCCCCAGTCGCTCCTCGCTGGCCTTGTTTTTCCGTTCGGTCCCCAAATCATCCCTTGTGACCACGCATGTTGCACACACACACACACACACACAGACACCATTGTTCGCCGGAGGCAATACAAGATGAAAAGGTCCTTACTGCTCCTTGAACACGACGAGGTCACCTCTGTTTCCCGGACTAGAAAATGTAGAGGGCATCATATCTTTAACTAAACCCTCGAAAAAGGAAAAAAATTACCACATAAATAACAAAAACAAAAACACGAAGGACTAAATCATGAGAAAAAATGAAATAATGAACACACAAGTAAAAAGAATAAAGACACGAAGGACTTACACAGACAGCCACATTTGGTCAATTAACAGTAACGTTTAATTCTGGTCGAAAATATTCCTGCTGCGCTAAAGATCACCAATATGGTGTGTAAACTAGGTGACCTTGAGCAAAGCAGGAACATTTGTGATCATAATCAAATGTCATTGCGAACTCAAAAAGCAAGGCTGCCTGCGTAAGTCTTTCGTATTACTATTCTTCTGAATTCTGTGTTCATTATTGTGGCTGCTCAGGACCAGGCGGAACTTGGTGGTGCTTTTTCCATTCTGACCTTACTTCGGAAAGCTTCGTACCCATAGAAAGAAGCACTAGCTTCTCTACATAATCCCACCCCTTCCCCTTGGAGATACCATCCGTGTATGCTGTAATTGGAAGAAAAAAGACAATAATCAGCACACATACACATTACTAACTACATTGTTTTGTAATAATTTTTCTAAATAGGCCCCTGGCCCAGGACCAAAACAACACAACTTTTTTTTGTGGGATGTATAGTTTTGGCACAAACGATTTGACCCGCATTTCGCTGAATATACCTTGTATAACCTTAAAGTGCACCATTACAATTTCGGCATACTTTACACCACCATTGTGCTTCCTATGTGCATGACATTTAAAAGCCAAATCCGCAAACACTTCACAATAATTTATGCTTATTAAGCCGTGTGCTTTATGTGGGGCCTTTAAGTTCAAAGCATCCAAAGTGCGCATCCGTCTGCATTCGCACAGTATACAGAAGAGGGGAGAATGCGGCCGGACAACTGCTTTCACTCCTTGCAGCATATAGCTCAAGAATTCTCTAAATTTTGCTTAAAGAGGGCATTTCACCACGAGAGAACGTACAAAGACAAGCTTGAAGGTCGCACAGGCAGTCTAAAAAACCGATTACATCGCGTTTTTTTTCGCGCTATAAAACGGTGTGTAATTATAATCATAGCATCAATGAGACTACACAAGATTGCATTAAAGTTCCCGATTGGGTGTGTTTTATACCACACAGCCACTGTGTGTACACAAGTCAACTAGCTCTACAGATAGCGCTCAGCACACCACTGCTAGGCTGAATCAGATAAGTGTCACACTTGCCGAGCTTGAAGTACAGTCGTGATCTATACGAAGGTGAACAAGCAATCGTCGACTGCCCAGTACTGGGAGCATCGTGCAGCAGCTGACTTGCTCTCCTTTTCAAATGTCTTGCCAAACAAGTGTGGTAAGTCGTCTGATAAGGAGAGAACGTCACCACGGACAGCACTGAGCAGTTGATACTCACCTGTTTACCTTCATATGGATCAAGTCTCTACCTGGCCGAAGTAGCCAGTGTGTGCGCAGCACAAACGGCTGTATTGAAATCTCAAGAGGATGAAAGTTCAGAACAGGCTTGGTAAGGTTTCACATTGCAAGTATGCCCATACAAATTTCACTTTCTAAAACATAAAAATGCATTTCAAATTGTCACCAGGACAAGCTGCTCTTACACAGCTGTATATATAAGGCAGCTTACCATCAACAACCTTTGCAGACTGCCATGGACCTATCCTCGGCCTAGTCGATGCTAGCTTCTGTTCGGCGAGGGCTGCACTGAGTAGAAAGGTGAAAAAGGTGCTGTAGATTATGTGAAACAAACAAACAAAAGCAATCCTAGCATGCACAACTCGCTAGAGGCACTGACAAAAGAAAATCAGAAGTTGGGTCAATTATGTTAACGCAATATACTTCAAACGCGTACCATGAGTGCTGGCAAGATATTTGCTGCCTTCAATCTAGATAAGCTTGTAAATTTACATGCCAAATAACAAATAACTTAAAAGCTCAAATATATTTCGATGAAACTACAAAAACCGAAGACTAGCTCTGCAAATATGGTGCTATCTAGTACACCATAGATGAGTAGAATCGGATTACAGCGTCCCCCTTACAAAGACTGAAGCAAAACAAGTATAGAGTCTGCCGCGCCACTACAGCAGAAACGATGGTATTGTGATCTCATGGAGATCAGAGTTCAGAACAAGTGTGACAGGGTTTGGCACGACAAGTATGCTAATGTCATTATTCATTTTTTGTATATTTACGGTGACAGTGCAGGGAAACAATCACACACCAGATACTCAGAAAGACAAGCACATGTGCTGAACTTATGACTCTTGTGTATTCGACTACTTCTATCTTCACTTCAACGTCTGGATTGACTTTCCAGAACGTGATAAGCAGAAGAAATAGCACAAAATACAAGAAAAAACGCGAAAGACAAGACAAAAGAAAAGGAAAAGACAAAAGAAAAAACGAAAAAAGCAAACCCTTACAATTCATCCCTCTCCCTCACCGCTATTGTTTAGATAGAAATTGGAGCTTTTTGGTCGACAGCGCTATAGAAGGACTACTTACACACTTGTCCTTCAGATGCCCTATTCTTTGCGGTTTCATTATTTTTCTTGTCAGTGGGTCTCAAATCCTCCCTATTACGGAACAATTTTCAAAATGTGCTACGCAACCACAATCCTGACAGTAGATTCTCAAATGTCCAGCGACGACTCGGTGGGTATTATAAAAATGCTCCCTTAAACGATCATTCAAACACCTGCCAGTCTGGCCTACATACTCCTTACTACGCTACTTATGTAGACCAGACTGGCAGGTGTTTGAATGATCGTTTAAAGGAGCATTTTTATAACACCCACCGAGTTGCCACTGGAAATTTGGGAACCCACTGTCCGGATTGTGGTTGTGTAGCACATTTTGAAAATTGTTCCATAATAGCTAAGAGTCGAGACCCATTGACAAGAGAAATAATGGAAGCGCAAAGAATAGAGCATCTGAAGAACAAGTGTGTAAGTAGTCCTTCTATAGTGCTGTCGACCAAAAAGCACCAATTTCTATCTTAAGGATAGCAGTGAGGGAGAGGGATGACTTGTAAGGGCTTCATATTTTCGTTTTTCTTTTTTTTCTTCGCTTTTTTCCTTGTATTTGTGTTATTTTGTCTGCTTATCACGTTCTGGAAAGTCAACCCAGACGTTGAAGAGAAGAAGGAAGTAGTCGAATACACGAGTTGTAAGTTCAGCGCGTGTGCTTGTCTTCCTGAGTATCTGGTGAGCGATTGTTTCTCTGCGCTGTCACCGTAGAATATGGTTCACCAACTCGCCCAAGCATCCATTCTATCATTTATGCAACATTAAAATGACTCTGAAAGTGCGACCACCTACGGGGTGTATTCACGCAAGTCTTGCAAGTGTTGAATCGTAGGTACAGCGCCCTGGTTGTGTCCATGTGCGATATATGACCAAATACCACGGAGACCAAAATCTCTCCGAAAACTAATGGGCGCGGTGGCAAGCGGCAAGAGTGGCACTGTTCACCACTCTTGCCGTTTGTTCGTGTTTGTGTGTTGTTACTAACAAGCGCACCAATGGGAAGGCTTCAGCCATTATTGGGAACACCAAAATAAACAAATACAAAATACAAATACAACACACAGCGAGACTGGATGCAAGTAGTGACACACTTCTGTTGGGGTTCTGTGGATATGTCTACAGCGTGAAGTTAGTCAGCCATTTCAAAGTTGCGATGCGTCGCTCGCTGTAGATGAGCAATTTAGCCAGTGCAGTACGACTGCTAGCCTGGGGTCTTCAACCTGCACCACGCAGTAGTGATACACGACCGCATGCCGGTACGATGCTCATCCAGATCGGAATGGGCAGGGGTGGAGATTGAACCCAGGGTCCCTGGGTTTTGCAGCGCAAGCTTTGGCTCCACGTGCTCCAAGCTGGTGTGCTAGCCCAGTCGGCCACCGATCCCCCAACGCAAGGCAGCGCAACACACTTCTGTTGTAAACTCAGCATTCCGCTTACAAATGAAATGCGCAATTCCGCTACAGGCTTTCATTCCACGTGCGTGGCATCAGAATCGCTAAAGGCCAGCCCATAAATACAGTCTGTGTTAAAAACAATCCTAGCAGCAATAAGTTGCTTTTATATTGCTCAATATAGAAGCACCTTACCATGAACAGCCTTGGCAGTCTTCCATGAAGCCAGGACTTCAGCAGAGGAGACTGTCATTCTGTGTCGTCTCAGGACACTCACATCAGGATGGCGAAAGTGAATGCCAACGTCTAATTGGGAAAGGCTGCAGTAAGTATAAAGATGAAAACACAGATCAGAACATATGATAAAAATATCATGGACCAACTTGCAAAAAAAGTGCACAAAAAGACAAGGACAAAAAACAGGAACATGTAGGACACAGACTCGTGCACATTCGCAACTCGATCTATTGAACCCAAAAGAAAAGAAGTAAGAGGATGAGAGAAATCAGAAAGGCTGTGCTCGGAGAATGTGAGCTTCAGGAACCGGGGCGTGAGGCAAAGATGTCAGGTAGATTGTTTTGCAGAAACTCAACAGCCTTCCCATGCAGTAAGGTGGTGAGTTCATTCTGATTGAACATCTTGAAAAATAGCACACAAAAAACAAGGAATAAAGGAGAGGAATACATACACTACATACGAGTGCAGACTCCCAACACAGATAAATTAGAAAAGAAAGAAAATAAAGAATGCGGAAAAGCAAAACTAGAAGTTTGAACAGGTCCAAGTGGAACGTGCTAATTCACCCATATGCATAAGACTAAAAACGATTTCCTCGGCAGCTCAGGTAAAAGACGGATGTGCGGACACATTGGTCGCCCATACTACGAATAATAAAGGCCTAAAATAATTCTCTTGTATGTTTTTTATAGTATCTGCTAATTACTCACGTTTTTCCTAAGGATGACATACACGAGCAGTGTAAACAGTGCATAGGTAGGTGACAATCCATCGTAGATTTTAGAGAGAGATTGAGCTGTCTTTGTGTATTAGCCATCCATCTGTTACCTTAACTGACATAGAAATTATCTTTTTTTTAAATCTGCTCTTGCTAACAGGTAAATCAGCGCGTTCCACTTGGGCCTGTGCTCGAGCTCCGTCCGCATTTTTTATTTCTTCATTCTCTGATTTATGCGAGTTCAGTCTGCGCTTGCATGAGGTCTACGTGTTACTCTTCTTGTCTCCTTGACATTTTGCGAACTATTTTTCAAGGAGTTCAATTAGTACCAGCTCACCACCTTACTACAATCACGCAACAACTAAAAACAATTACAACTTACACCATTCGCTAAAGGCAGTACCAAACGAAAAAACAGGGATTGGGTGAGGTATGTCTAACACTATATACTTGCACTGAACAAAATATAGATACAAAAACTGGCCAGACACTACCTTAATTCAGGACATGCTTGTAAATTTCCCCAGAAGCTTGTAATTAATACTTGATAGCCTCTAAAAAAACACCAGTAGGAAGAGAATAAATGCTTCACCATTTGAAGCAGCCTGAATGTTTCTGGAGGTGTGAAATTCGTTGCATGTGCGTTGGATTATACGAAACACGTGTACAGCAAATGATCTTTAGAGCTCGACATTTCGCGAGGAATAAGTGCCGGCGTCAAAAATTATTTCGCGGGCACAAATATTTGCGATCGGAAGTGGTATGCTATGGATTAATCACCATGGGGTGAATTCATCGCGGCACCAATTTTAGGCAATTCTTTTCTGATTACGAATCGCGAAAATGAAGTCGTTTGCAGACGACTGGGCGGCGGAAGCTACGGGCTGGCTCAATAAATCAATCGCTGATTTTTGTCGGGTCCAGCTCTCCGCACGCAAGCACAGAGAGTGGCGTCGGCGATGGAGGGGCACCGCGCTCTTGTAGACATTCTAGTTTACCAGTAAACAATACGGCGGAGGGAGGCAATCAATCAAGCCAGCCAGCCAGCCAGCCCCCCCCCCCCCCCCGTCTCCCAAAGAGTTCCGCCGCTACTGATGGACCTTGAGCGAGTAGACAGCCTCTGCATCGGTGAAAAAAAGAAGAAAAAAAGCCTCGCATAACACCATTCGCGCACAATTAGTAATACTGGTAAAAGCAAGCGATCTACAGACAATAACAAACCTTTTGAACGCAGGAAATAATCTAGCCCTAACGAAGAAAGAAACGAACTTACTTCGGATCCCGTGCCATGATCATGGTTGTTGAGCAGATCTGACGTAGTTCCACGTCTCACAGTCGCTTCCGTCTTTTTCGGACATATTTGAAACTAAGGCAAACTCCACGCATAACGACTAATCGGGAAATTAGACCGTTAGCCGGTCGTGAACACAAGCATTCAAACGCACACGGCCGGCAAAACGTGCGAAACATAGGCCGTTGATTCGATGAGATTGTAATCGTATCTTCAACACGTTTGAAATAAAACGATCAACAAGCCGCATTATAAAGCTAATAAAATATACAGTAATAATAAATTATTTCGCACGTCAATATTGCCACAGTATTATAAATAAGTACTGAATACGTAGCAAAATATTAAATACGAAACTACGAGTACAATAGTTCGAAACGAAATTAGCAAACATCCAACCTTCTAGAAAGCGAGCAAAGATCGACCGGGCGAGTGGCCTAGTTGGTTAACGCTCTGTCTTCCTGTGCGTGTGGTCGTTGGTTCGAATCGCGGTGGGCAGACTTTCTTTTCTTATTTTTTTGTTTTAGTATTTATTATTTTAAATATTTTTCTCACCTTTTTGTATTAGTTTTTATTATTTTAAATATTTTTCTCACCTTTTTGAATTATTTTTTAATATTTTAAATATTTTCGAGTTTTTGCAGTCGTCGGCACCGTGCTTTAGGGTAACAATCACGCAGAAGGTGAAAATAAGAAGTGCGAGCCCAAGTTTGAATTGTTGCAATGCACAAACCGTGGCCCTATTGTTTTGCCGGGATAATTCACTCCATCCGTGCTAATATGTGGGTCAGTGTAGTAGGCAAACAGCGCAAGTCCTTTCAACGAAGAAAACAATGTAATAATAATAATGAGCATATTGCGAGCAAAGTGGGAAAATGTGTAAGTGGTTAAACTGACACAGTGATGCAGCCGAAGTTTTTCTGAAAGTGGTCATCTTCACCCACTATTGAAACAAAAATACCGCCATTTTAAGGCAGTAATTTAGCTGAGCTCATAGGCTACGTATTAAGCACATCTCTTAATTTTCTGACTTCCGGAAAGTTGTATTTAATTTTTATTCTGGTAGATCAGTGCTATCCCCGCGTGCCGCGTCGGTTTTACTATTTTATTAGGCCTATACACGTTTTTATTTCTGAGATCCAATTACCACGCGGATAATTAAACTAGCTTTCAGAAATGGTATCGTTCGGCGTTGTAACATTTATTTTTCGTAGCGTCAAGGGCAGTGTGAACATCCACAACGCATTGCTGCTTCTCGCTTTTTTGCGTCAAAAAAAGTTTTTTATGTTCGCGTTCCTCTGGTACGGTATGTCGTATAACATAAGCTTTCAAAGAGACAGATATTGTTTGGCTATGTGAACATTTGAAATATTTCTGTTATATGATCGCAACTACCACAGAAAACAGTCGATTCTTGCCTGAAATAGTACATTTTCACACTCAATTTCACACTCTCGTAGCGTCATAAGCAAAAAACACATCTCTTACTTTTCTAGTTTCTGGAAAGTAATGTTTATTATTGTTTTTGTAACTCAAGGCACGTGCTCAATCATGCCACGTGTTTTTTTTTTTATTTTAGGCTTTGCTATATCGTTTTTATTTTTTATCAGAGCCAAACACTTGCATATACCGCCGGATTAAACTAGCTTCCTGAAAAAAGTGTCGTTTGGCGTTGTAAAAATTATTTTTCGTGGCGTAGGCGGTCAGATTCTCAAATCCTGGACTGCAAATTTTCTTCACCGCATTGTTTTTTATCGCGTTTTCGCGATAAAACACGTCAGCCCTGCCATGCTGGGATCAAATATGCCAGCGTCGGCAGTCATTTACGAAGGATTGATCAACGCAAACATTTCCACTCGCTATTCATGAATTGCCGCAGTTCGTCAAAATTTCAATGACTTGACTGCATAGTGAAAAAGGCAAAAAATAAAACGATGCCGGTCAGTAAACACAACTTCCATGACGGGGCTCCACAGCCTGAACAACAAAGCGCCGATGCCGGCCAGTCACTGAACTTCCATGCAAATACTGGCCATCAAAGACAGCAAAATACTAATGCCGGCCAGCAACTTTTTTGTTTTTTTGTTTTAAGAGCATAATTAGGTGCAAGGTCTTTAACAAAAAGGCCGTGTAGCATAATTTGTAAAAGAATTTTATATTGTCACAAGAACCACGACTAGTATTGACTCTACTACAGCAAGTGTGTTGGCGAGGACACTCACATTGCATACCTATATTGATGAAAGCCCTTGAAATTGCCTGCATGTGCACCATAATAAAATGTTGAGCATGAAGGCATTAACAAGGAGACCGCAGGAAAGCTATCAAAGATACTGAAATGACACTTTCCGATTTTGCGTACATCTAGCTGTGGCATCGAGTTAGTTTTTGTTTTTGTTTGTTTTAAAAGCAAGCAAAAAAGCGCCGAAAAAATACAGGGACACAGACGAAGGGAAACAGGACAAGGCGCACTCTCAACTGAAGTTTATTGAAAATTCACACGTTATATAGCCACAAAAAACCCCGTTTACCCTATCTGCTCAGCCCGCGTTTCAAAAATTCAAACTCATTCGTAGATAAGGACAGGGATGTGTCACTTATACACTTCTTCTCCCTGGTCCTAATTTCAAACGCCTCGTGTAATTCCCGCGACACTTTATCTTTGTACCTTGCCAAAATCTTCGTGTCATTGAAGGCCGGGGTGCACGAGCATCTATTGCAATGAATTGCAAGGTGCCCCGAAGGCGTCGTTCTTGTAGAGGCAGCGTGCTCGCGGGTGCGATCATTGACGCACCTGCCCGTCTGGCCCACGTATGTCATCCCACACGTCATGGGGATTTCATAGACGACGCCAGTGGCGTCGCATTCGACGTACTTATTTCGGTGTTTGGTAGTGCACGGATCTGAAGACGGCTGTGGGGAATTTATCTGGCGACAAAGTCGCGCCATCTTATTGGGCGCTGAAAAAACTACCGGTACACTGTAGCGCTGGGCTACCTTTTTTAGATTGTGCGTGACATTGTGTAAATATGAAATTACAACAGGCCTCGAAGTCGGTCTATCGCTGTTTGATTTCTGATTACCTTTAATCTTTTTATTAAGCTTTCTGCCACTTCAACCAAAGACCTCAGCGGAAAACCAGCCCTCTGCAGGCGTTCTATCTGACAATCGAAGCTGCCTTGCGCACTGTGCAAACATGACTTTCTGAGGGAAGCCCCCAGGCACGAACTGGCTATGCCCCTTTTCACAACCTTCGAGTGGGCGGAATCAAAAGGAAGGATGCCCTTCTTTGATCGAGGCGCATACTTCCAGCAAACATGGTCCCCCAAAAACGATAGCTCGAGGTCCAAGAATTGCAGTTTGCTTTCTTTTGGTAATTCATGCATGAATGTTAACCCGGAGCAACACAATTTAAACACGTCTAGCAACTGAGAGACTTCACTGCAAGGGGGCCCCGCCGAGCGGCTGAGGACGAGGAAATCGTCGACGTATCTAAAGATCTTCACATTGTCATCGTTCGAAATTTTCAAATCAATGTTTTTCCCACAGCTCCCCAGGAAAATGTCACACAAGACAGGTGCAACACCGGACCCGATGCAAATGCCTTTTCTTTGCACATAAAGACTCCCTTCGAATGACACAAACGTATGTTTTAAGTAAAAAACCAGGAGCTCAATAAAGCTATCAACATTGATAGCTTTCTATCTATCTAAGCCTTCGTCTGTGTCCCTGTATTTTTTGGCGCTTTTTGCTTGCAATGAACCAACTGGCCCAAATCTCCACTTTACTGCTGTTTGTTTTATGTGGTGAAAATTATATAAAAAAGGTTATTTGACAGTTATCAAGAATATATTTTAAAAAATAACTAAAAAATAACAAAACGCAGTTTAAGCATAATATTGAACCAGTATTGCAGAGTGCATAGAAAAAGCTAGATGGAATTAGATGGCGATGACCTGCGCAAAAATCGCCGTGATGTCGCCTTTTTGGCGCCGCGTATCAGCTCGTTGTCTTCTGCGCTCTGAGCTCTAATCGATGCAGCCCATACTCCCATACGGGATCGGGATGGATTGTTTGCAACTTGATGTTTCAACCGTAGGTGTGAAAGTCTTCGGCATCAGACGGCTGATCCGATTTTCTTTTGAACAAGATATGGCAAAGTATGGTTTGTGCAAAGCGGATATTTTCAGTCTAGACTTCGTCCAATTTGCCTTTTAACCGAATTTGGCAAGGAATGGTTTGTTCGAACCCCTTATTGTGTGTCTGGAATTCCTTCAATTGTACTTTTAACCGGAATCCAATAATCACGGTTTGTGCGAACCGGAGTTTGTGCGTCCGGATTTTTTTCACTATGACTTTTAACCAATTAGGAAAATCACGGTTTGTGTAAACCGGAATTGGTCTGTCTGGAATTCCTCCAATTTGACTTTGAAGCGGATTAGGAAAATCACGGTTTGTGCGAACCGGAGTTTGTCTGTCCTGAATTCCTCCAATTTGACTTTGAACCGGATTAGGAAAATCACGGTTTCAGCGAACCGGAATTTGCCTGTCCAGGATTCCTCCAATTTGACTTTGAACCGGATTCGAAAATTCACGGTTTGTGCAAACCGGAAGCCGCCTCTCTGGTTTGACTCCGGTTTGATTTTAGTCCGGAGTTCACTTTCCGGATTGATTTCAAACCGTTATTTTTGCTAGGGAGGTCTAAGGTGAAGGCGCTCTGCGACTCCTCCAACCTTCCTTCTCTAAAAAGCGCCATTCTTGCTCCTGCTAAGCAGTACCTATCCATTTTCTTTTCCGCCAAGACACATAAGCCTGGAGTGCCTTTCCGTAGCATTATTTCGGAAACAGGGTGCTGGCAGAAGCCCTTGGCGATGTTCTTACAAAAACATCTGGAGACCTTGGACCTTCCTCAACCTTTCCGACTAAAGAATTCCGAGGACCTTATCCCAACCTTAGATAATTTGCATGCCGGTACGGGACCTGTTGGAGTGTTCTCTCTCGATGTAGTAGATTTGTATTATAGTCTCAATGTGAAGACCCTTCTGGGGTTCGTGTCTGAAGCTGTGCACTTAAGAGGCGTTATAGATTTTCAAAATTCCTGTGGCATCTCACTCTCAGCGTTTCTTGAGTTGATTCACGTGTATCTCCAGTCCACCCTAGTCGAACACGAGGGCAAAGTGTTCCTTCAGAAATCCGGTGTGTGCATAGGGTCATGCCTAGCGCCCATCCTAAGCGAAATCTTTATGTTTCACGTTGACACCAAGGTTCAATCAAACCTTGAGCAGGAATTTCCCGAAGCCAGGGTTTATCGCTACGTAGATGATTATCTTATCCTGCATTCCCCTAATTCAGATACCGCAGCGATTGAGAGCGTTTTCCAGAAGAGCTCCTTCGGGCTCACGTTCACAAAAGAGACCCCCTCATCTGAGGGATTACAGTTCCTTGATCTGAGATTGGTCCCCACCAGTGTCGGGTTCTGCTGGTCCAATCAGCAGAGGTCTGCGAAGCCTGTTCTGCCGTTCAGTAGCTCGCACTCAAAAAACGTAAAAACCGGTATTGTCCGAAACCTTATTGCCGCTGCCAAGTCCAAGTCGTGTCATCACCTTTCCGCAACTAGTCTGTCCAATCAGATAGGCCGCCTTCTCAAGGCAGGTTACCCTAACGACTTGATCGAGCTTACCATAAAAAACTCGTCACAGGGCATCAATCCAAAAAGCCGCCTCCAGGGTCCCGCTTTGCGTGCATCCCCTACATTCATAACATTTCGCATAGACTGAAGTCAATAGCGCAGGGCTTCAACACCAACGTGGTTTTCTCGTGTAAGTTTAAATTGGCATCTATTTGCAAAAAAGTCAACAGCCCGGGACCGGCGCCCCCTTGCCAAAAGAACCACAAAACCTGTTACGTTCCCTGCCGCAAAGAGTGTGTTTACTCAATTCCTATGTCCTGTGGCGCCCGTTACATCGGCCAAACGGGGCGCTGCTTAAACGACCGCCTGAGAGAGCACGCGAACGAGGTGAAGAAAGCGGTCTCCAACGGCTCAGAGGTTATTCACCACCACCCCATCGCCAAACACGCGTCGGAATGCACTTCCTGCTCGGCCGACCTTCCCTCTACCACAAGAATCGGGGGTCACACCTCGAGGTATGGCCGGGAGATACAGGAAGCTTTCGCCATGTGTCGATCCAAGGACAACATCGGATCCCCCTCCATTGCCCTTTCGGGGAAGGAGATTAGATTTCTTAGTTCGGAGCTGTCTCCCCCTGCGTTCCCGACAGCGACTCAGCCTTGACGGCATAGCGCTCCTCCTCCCCCCCCCTCTTTTCACCTCCTTTCCACCCCCCTTTTTGTCATCCCTTTTCCTGTATATAAGCAAACTCTTGGTGTAAATAAATGTTGTTGCCAGTTGGAAGTTTGTGTTTGTCCGTCCCTTCTCGTTTTTCTTCCGCAAGTTTAATTATCCATACCAACCCGCTCGTTCTGTCCTTACTTTGTTAACGTGAGCCTTGTTTGTACTTGTCCCATGTCACCGACCCCAGAGTTTGCCCCTGTTGAGTTTCTTCAAGCTGCAATTTTCCTTTCCAAGATGTCTATGCTGCGCTTACGTCTACGCGTTCTCGGATACCTCGTCCGCAAGAAAGTGCCACACGGAGCCATCAAACAAGTCACGGGGTTCCAGTCCAGCAACTGGCAAGCCAATCACAGATTCATGCAGATCGCCAGAGATGAGATCTCCAGCGAGATCCGCGTTATGCAGGCGCTTCTGCCCGCCGTGATGTCCACACACCTGGGACCAAACTATAATCGTCAGCCGTCCTTCAAATTTCTACAAGAGTCAGCCCGCACCCTTCTGTCAGACTCATGGGATCATTTTCTTCGTCATCAGAAAAAATCCATCGAGGTGACACCCAGAGTCAAACCAGAACCCCCCTCAACTTGTCCGGAGTGCAGTTATCCCCATCTACAGAAAGCCTTCTGGCCTACGGGCCGAAGTTTGCTCCTGCGGTCGCCAACACCAGAGTCGACCAGCTGGCCGCGGTGTACGAGATCGCAGCCAAGATACCGGAGGACACCCGTCAGGACTTCGTGGCGGCGGGGTCAAGAGCCGTGTGCTTCCATGGTGGGACAAGGAAAGCCAAGAATGCTGCCACCCCTGCTATCAAGGAACTTCAGTCCGCTGAGCTGAGAGTTCTTCAAGCAGACAAGACAGGCAGGTTCGTCATTCTCAACAAGGAACAAATGCAGGAGAAGACCAACGAGGCGCTGAAAAAGAACTTTCTTCCTCTCAAGTCGAGGCCGTCCGGTTCCCTCAGGTCTAAGGTGAAGGCGCTCTGCGACTCCTCCAACCTTCCTTCTCTAAAAAGTGCCATTCTTGCTCCTGCTAAGCAGTACCTATCCATTTTCTTTTCCGCCAAGACACATAAGCCTGGAGTGCCTTTCCGTAGCATTATTTCGGAAACAGGGTGCTGGCAGAAGCCCTTAGCGATGTTCTTACAAAAACATCTGGAGACCTTGGACCTTCCTCAACCTTTCCGACTAAAGAATTCCGAGGACCTTATCCCAACCTTAGATAATTTGCATGCCGGTACGGGACCTGTTGGAGTGTTCTCTCTTGATGTAGTAGATTTGTATTATAGTCTCAATGTGAAGACCCTTCTGGGGTTCGTGTCTGAAGCTGTGCACTTAAGAGGCGTTATAGATTTTCAAAATTCCTGTGGCATCTCACTCTCAGCGTTTCTTGAGTTGATTCACGTGTATCTCCAGTCCACCCTAGTCGAACACGAGGGCAAAGTGTTCCTTCAGAAATCCGGTGTGTGCATAGGGTCATGCCTAGCGCCCATCCTAAGCGAAATCTTTATGTTTCACGTTGACACCAAGGTTCAATCAAACCTTGAGCAGGAATTTCCCGAAGCCAGGGTTTATCGCTACGTAGATGATTATCTTATCCTGCATTCCCCTAATTCAGATACCGCAGCGATTGAAAGCGTTTTCCAGAAGAGCTCCTTCGGGCTCACGTTCACAAAAGAGACCCCCTCATCTGAGGGATTACAGTTCCTTGATCTGAGATTGGTCCCCACCAGTGTCGGGATCTGCTGGTCCAATCAGCAGAGGTCTGCGAAGCCTGTTCTGCCGTTCAGTAGCTCGCACTCAAAAAACGTAAAAACCGGTATTGTCCGAAACCTTATTGCCGCTGCCAAATCCAAGTCGTGTCATCACCTTTCCGCAACTAGTCTGTCCAATCAGATAGGCCGCCTTCTCAAGGCAGGTTACCCTAACGACTTGATCGAGCTTACCATAAAAAAACTCGTCACAGGGCATCAATCCAAAAAGCCGCCTCCAGGGTCCCGCTTTGCGTGCATCCCCTACATTCATAACATTTCGCATAGACTGAAGTCAATAGCGCAGGGCTTCAACACCAACGTGGTTTTCTCGTGTAAGTTTAAATTGGCATCTATTTGCAAAAAAGTCAACAGCCCGGGACCGGCGCCCCTTGCCAAAAGAACCACAAAACCTGTTACGTTCCCTGCCGCAAAGAGTGTGTTTACTCAATTCCTATGTCCTGTGGCGCCCGTTACATCGGCCAAACGGGGCGCTGCTTAAACGACCGCCTGAGAGAGCACGCGAACGAGGTGAAGAAAGCGGTCTCCAACGGCTCAGAGGTTATTCACCACCACCCCATCGCCAAACACGCGTCGGAATGCACTTCCTGCTCGGCCGACCTTCCCTCTACCACAAGAATCGGGGGTCACACCTCGAGGTATGGCCGGGAGATACAGGAAGCTTTCGCCATGTGTCGATCCAAGGACAACATCGGATCCCCCTCCATTGCCCTTTCGGGGAAGGAGATTAGATTTCTTAGTTCGGAGCTGTCTCCCCCTGCGTTCCCGACAGCGACTCAGCCTTGACGGCATAGCGCTCCTCCTCCCCCCCCTCTTTTCACCTCCTTTCCACCCCCCTTTTTGTCATCCCTTTTCCTGTATATAAGCAAACTCTTGGTGTAAATAAATGTTGTTGCCAGTTGGAAGTTTGTGTTTGTCCGTCCCTTCTCGTTTTTCTTCCGCAA
>JAZHYW010006985.1:0-63176 GCA_037355805.1 Ixodes ricinus
TTTTGCTATATTTGGTCTATTCTTCACCGGCATTTGGGCTCCGACCTACTCGGTGCCTATTTAGACGTCCCTCACGTACTCTTAAATACTATTGTGACTTCCATGACCGTATAATGAAGAAAGCTCATCGCTAAAAAAGCATCAGCAAAAACTCATCATCGCAAAGCTCAGCGTAATTTATCGGATGCAGAGCTTTCCAGCCTTTTGACGGATACAGGAAACCTCCCCACAAATTTGTGATATATTAGTTAAATATATAAAATAGCGCAAAAAGACAAGGACAAGAAGTATACTGGACAAGCGCTATTTTCGTATACTTCTTGTCTTGACTTTGCGCTATTTTATATGTTTAACTAAGATTAATCAACTAGCCCAACAACGTACCCTACTAAACTGTGATATATATTTGAAATTTTTTCTAAAATCCTCATTCGTTGACGCGTCGGGTGCGGTGACGACGTCACCTTCTGGTGTTGATAGAACACAACCTAAAGGCAATGCCCTTTCTGCATGTCCCAGAAAAGAGCCTACAAATAAAAAAGAATTGTCTTTTGGTTTGTCCGTTCTTTTTCATTCTACAGAACCGTAGTTTCTCCACCTTTGTTTTTAGAAAGTAGTCCAATCTTATGGACCGAATGAGAGTGCTTTAATATAGAAATACAGGGATACTAAAGATTTCAGAAATATATGAATATCGAAGAAAAACCCGCAGCACAAACTAAAATAAAAGTTCGAACTGTAAAGTTTACACATGAATACAGACCGAAATTCTACACAGGTATAGTGCCACAGCAGTCGAGGCCGAGCGGTGTCCGAGGCAACAAAAGACGACAGGGAGCCAGGGACAGGGCAGGGTGCAAGTCAGGAACGCAGGAGAGCCGGTGGTAACTCTAAAACTGTTTAATTACATAATTACAGCATATGTACAAACAGAGAGAGCCGACGCAGTCGCTCCTGTTGCTGCTTATATAGGGTTCGGTTTTTCGTTGCAGCCAATCCATGCAGCGTCGAAATCCAGTGACATCATCGGGCCCCGCCCTGCACGTCTCACACGAGCACATACACGAGGACGCCCCCACACTCACACAGAGAGGTCACCACTGGGCCTCGTTGTCCGCCGAGCTGTCGCCGTAGACCCAGAGAGCAATCCTGCGGACCTTGCCTTCGAGTCAACGAAGCACCGTCGGGCCAGCGGCCGGATTAGCAGAAATTCCCCCGGTCGGGCAAGAGGAAGGACACCTGCTTTTCGGGGCCTTCATTGTCCAGCTGGCTAGAGGCGACGAAGGCGCGCTGGCCGAACGGGTTGCGACGTAATCCCCTTGGCGCCGTCTGACTCGAGAGCAGTGTTGGCGGTAACGCGTTGCAAGTAACGGCGTTACCGGTAACGCGTTACTTTTTATTGGTAACGTAGTAACGTACTCGTTACTTCTCCAAAGAAGTACGCGGGTAACGTACTTACGTTACTTATTTTGAGTAACGTGTAACGAAATTACGTTACGTTACTTTACTTCCAAAACTTAAAAAAATTATATTTTAATTTTTTTGTTCTTTTAGGTGCCCAGTCATAAATTCCTGAGTCAAAAATGCCGCTGTCCTCCACTTTTCTTGACGTCTGGCTATTCTAGATTTGACGTCACACGCCACCTGCCACTGGTTTCTCCCGCGCTCGTTGACCTCGCTACCGCCGTCACCTCGGCTGGAAGGCCAAGTGGTCCGGCTAGCGGTGGATTTGGGAGATTCCTGCGTCGACGCCTGCGTTTCGCTTCCCGCTGGGAAGAAGAATGACACCTTCGTGTCATTCCCTTTCCCGTTTTCAGGACTTGAAAAACGGAGGAGGCCTTCAGCGATTGACCGACAGCCAACAGAGCGTGCGAGTGGCTCTCCGGACCCACGTGGACATGGACATATTTTAGCTATGGCGCTTACGCACATATCAAACGTCGAAACAGCAAATGTTTTAGTTCGTGAATAAAAGTAACGCAACAGTAACGTGCGTCACTTTTTATCAGTAACGGTAGCGGTAACGCGTTCCTTTTATTTTGAGGTAACGCAGGTCGGTAACGCGTTACTTTATTTGCATGTAACGAGTAACGTATTTGGTTACTTTTTCGGTAACGCCTACAACACTGCTCGAGAGGAGACCAACCCGTCAGTCTCCCGGAAACGCAGTCGCGCGGCCCGTTGTCTTGGTGCGGCCGGGCGTCACTGTGACGAGGGATCAGCAGCTTCCAAGCGTGGGTTGGGTTCGGTCGCAGCGGGAGGGTGACCTTGGGACCAGGTGTTGCTAGATGAAACGGCGTCGGGGACCAACCGCTCCTTTTCGTCGACCTGGGGCGCCGGAAAGACTCGCCTAATCGACGGCGCGCCCCGACGCCGGTCCGGCACAACAGCACCTCCGCCGACAAGAAGTGCGTCTGGAGGATGAGCAGACAGCAACCGCGCCTCCGAGAGACGCGGTCTCGCTGCTGGGGGTTCTCGGCAGAAGTTCAGGCCTCGTCCAATCTGGGAAGTGGAGCGACGAAGACCAACAACCCCAAACCAAAACTCCGAGTAGGCCAGTGCCCAGTTCCCCATGCTTCCGATCCGCCAGACCATTTCAAAAGAATACAACACCTCATAAGATATGTCTAACAGTTACCTACAAAAGAAACATCCCTATTGAAAATATCTCTTCTGGGCCGTTGCATAGGCACGAAAAGTCGGACACCCGTGAAAATAAATGCAAATCAATCGCTCCACTAAAGCCGACTACCGGGACAGTCATATCTCCGAACATGCGGCGTAAGCAAGAGAAATCAAATTTGACCCACAAAATTTTTGATGACGACTACAGCCGCTCATCATTCTCATCCCCGTTCCTCAAAAGCTTCGGCTGAGCCCGTCCGCATTTCCATTGAGCTTTCCCTTTTGTACCGCACCTCGAAATTGTACTGCTGGAGGGCCAAACTCCAACGGAGTAGGCGGCCATTCTTCGATGACATATTCTGGAGCCATCTTAAAGGACAATGGTCGGTCTCAATTACAAACTTAGTACCCGCAAGATAACAAGAAAGTTTCTGAACAGCCCAAACAAGACAGGCACATTCCTTCTCCGAGGCACTGTATGCCTCCTCGCGGGTGGTGAGCTTTCGGCTAATGAAAAGTACAGGGCGTTCGTGGCCCTCATCATCGGTCTGACTCAAGACCGCTCCTATCCCGCGATCACTGGCGTCGCACTGCACCACAAAGGCTCGTGTGTAGTCTGGTGCTTTCAACACCGGCCCCTTTGTGAGCGCAGCCTTTAACGAGCTGAAGGCGCGTTCCTTCGCTTCATCCCATTCCACAATCTGTGGCTCAGACTTTCTGAGGGCGTCAGTGAGAGGACTTGCCATGTGAGAGTAGTTCTCAATGTAATGTTGATAATAACCAGAAAGCCCTAAGAAAGCGCGTATTTCCGTCTTTGTTTTGGGACGTCGGTGCTCCGCGACCGCCGCGGTCTTAATCTCCGAGGGTCGGCGACAACCCTGCCCGATTACATGGCCCAGATAGCTGACCTCAGCTCTCCCAAGGTGACACTTTTCCGGTCTTACGCTGAGCCCTGCCTGCCGAAGCCGGTTCAGGACGGCCCTCAAATGTTCCACGTGTGCTTCCCATGAATCAGAGAAGACGGCTACATCGTCTAGGTAGGGGAGGGCAACGTTACGAAGGTCCCCCAATACACGATCCATGAGGTCAGAAAAACAAAACGGGGCGTTTTTCAAGCCGAAGCTCAGCATGACGGGACGAAATGTACCCAGTGGAGAGATGAACGCGGCGTACCGGCTGGCACGCTCAGTGAGGGGGACCTGCCAGTATCCCCGAACTAGATCCAGAGTTGAAATGAACTTAGCCCTGCTCACTACTTCTACCCTCTCCTCTATGTTTGGGATAGGATAAGTTTGGTCTCGGGTGATGGAATTCAACTTTCTGTAATCAATACAGGGTCTAGGGTCTTTGCCCGGCGTTTCAACAAGGATTAGTGGCGATGTAAAGTCGCTTTCCCCGGGCTCGATCACCCCGAGTTCCAGCATGCGCCTAATCTCAGTTTCCGTGATCTCTTTTTGTCTGGGAGACACTCTGTACGGTCTTGAACGAACAGGTTTATTCTCCGTCAGTTCGATGTCATGGACCACTAAGTTCGTTTTCCGGGCTTATCTGAAAAAACTGTCCTGAACTCCCCAATCAACTGTGTCAGATCTTCAACCTGAAATGGCTCGAGCTTGTCCCGATTTACCATTTTCAGGCAGAGGTCTTCGACAGTGAAACCTCCGTCACCTTCTAGGAAAGGAATGTCAGGTGGCATCTCTTCGGGCGCGTTCAATGTCAAGTTTACAACAGCCTCCCGATCCCTGTAGGGCTTCATGAGGTTGCTGTGATACACTCGCGTGTTTCGTCGCCTTCCTTCTAACTCAACTGCGTAGTTGGTCTCCGAGAGCTTCTGCACAACCCGGGCCGGGCCCTCCCACTGAACGTCAAGCTTGTTCTTTCTTGAAGGAATGAGCAACATTACCTTGTCATTTACCTTAAATGTACGTAACCTAGCGGACCGGTCATAGTAGGCCTTGGCCTTTTTCTGTGCGGTTTTCATGTTCTCTTCTACGATCCCCCACGCGTCGTTTAGTCGATTTAACAAGGTCAGAACGTATTCGACTACGTTCGGGTCTTCTCCTGACCCTCCCAGGATTCCCGAAGCATGCGTAGCGGCGTTCTTAACGCTCTCCCGTACAGCAGCTCAGCAGGACTAAAGCCCGTCGTCTCGTGAGGTGCCGTTCTGAGAGCGAACATCGCCGCCGGAAGGCAGGCGTTCCCAATCCTTACTGCGTTCTACACCGAGGGCCCGCAGGATACGTTTCAGCACCGAGTGAAGCCTCTCTACGCTGTTCGACTGCGGATGATAGATCGAACTATGAACAAGCCTTATACCACACTTCTCGAAGAACGTGGTCGTTAACAAGCTGGTGAAGACGCTGCCTTGATCGCTTTGGATCTCCGCCGGAAATCCAACTCTAGAAAAAATGGATAAAAGTGCGTCCACCACGTTAGCCGAACTAAGCTCCTTTAAAGGAATGGCCTCTGGGAACTTAGTCGCCGGGCACAAGGCCGTCAAAATGTACCGGTACCCCGACTGCGTTCGCGGGAGTGGTCCGACAATGTCAATTACGAGACGACGAAATGGCTCGGTGATCACCGGAACCAATGCCATAGGTGCCTTTTTCTTGTCTGTGGACTTCCCGACGCGCTGACATGCATCGCAGTCCTCACAAATGTTTCTACGTCCTTCCAGCATCCCGGCCAGTAGTATTCCTGCGTCAGTCGTGCCTTGGTTTTCTTTACACCAAGGTGCCTGACCAAGAACAATCATGGGCGAGATGCAGTAAGTCCGCTCGGTACTTCTGGGGAACGACAAGCTGATCAAAGGACTTCTCCTTTCGGTCCTTGTACTGCCTGTACAGCATGCCTGACCTGGTCTGGAAAGCGATGTTTTTGTTCGCTACGCCTTCCTTCTCACTTTTGTGGAGATCTCTAAGGAGGGATCGCTCTCTTGTTCCGCGATGAGTGTCGGCCTGTCTAACCTCGCCAAAGCCTGAAAGCTAGTGGAGGCGGAGAGAGAAGTATGCCGTCCCCTTTCCCGTGGTCGGCAGTTCGCTCTCCCTTTCGATTTCGGGTTCTGTGTTTTGACCCGGCGCGCTGTCAAACTCCCCGGGAAGGTCCGGCTGGTCGCTGGGTTTCACGGATGAGGAAGCCCCATCGACCGAGTCATACTGCAATTGTCCCGCTAGTGCAGCGCCTTTGAACGCGTCAGTGCCAACACGGTCTCATGTGAGAAGCTCAATCCCCTTTCTAGCAGCAGCTGTTCTGACTTATTAGAAAATAAGTAGGGGTACGGCAACGGGAGGCTGCTGGAGACTGCCGCCTCGGTTTCGAGGACTCCGAACGGTCCTGTGATCAAAACTTTGGCCACGGGTAAGCAAACGCTTTGCTCTTCGACCACTTGCCGAATCCAGGGCGCAGTCTCCAGTGTAGTCCCCGGTCCGCACGTAGGAGGGGTGCACGACATCCATTGTTGCCGCTGAGTCTCGAAGTACTTTACACGTTTTACCATTGACAACCATTTGTCGCGTGTACGGCTCTAAGAGCCTATCATTGTCTTCGTTCTCGCGGACATAGTGAAACGCCACTTTCTTCGCACAGTTGGCCGCGAAGTGACCCGGTTCTTTACAGTTAAAACAAACTGCCGGCTTCCTTTTTTCGAAGGTTTTGGTGTTTTCGCCGTTTTGTTTAGCCGTGTCACTAACCCTCACCTCTCCTGCCTTGTCTACCTTTTTTTTGGCTCCTCAAATGACCGCTCCCTAGCAGACTGCCCTGGGAAGCCCCTCTCGCCTCGTTCTGTTTAGACGAGAAAGCTTTCCGACTTTCTCTGTCCCCCTGCGCCTTAGCGTTACCAGGGCGATCCTGTTCTGCGAGCTCTCCTCATCGCGTGCTCTCCGCAAGTTCCAGCGGCTTTGCAGATTAGTGTGATGTTCTGTGTCCCGTCGTGACTTTATTTGGGAGACTTCCGAACACGGCATTCCAGCTGGCCTCGCCCACCTCGTCGAGTGGGGGAGGGGTCACACCACCAGCGACCGAGTGCTGCCCGAGGGGTGTCGGACGTCCCGTTGCTTCTCGCAGCCGATAATGGCTTGCAGGTGCCGTTCCAGACACACTGGCCAACTGAACTCTGGTCCTGGCCCTATTCTGGAGGCTTCGACCACGGCATTCCTGCTTGCCTCTCCCCCGCCCCGCCGAGCGACAAGTCGCATGCTACCACCGCCGGAGCGCCGCCCGAGTTAGGTGTCGGATGTCCAGTTTCTCCCCGGTCCCGTAACGGCTTGCAGGTGCGGGTCCAGACACTCTGGCAGACGGGACGGACCCATTGGCAGACCGGGGGTTTCGGGATGATGGTGACGTCGACTTCGTGGAATTGGGGAGAGGGGGAGGATGAACTGCGGAAGAGAGGGACAGTTGCTGGCGGGGTCGCATCGAGAGAAGTCCGAAAAAGCAGCTGGCCGTACGGGGGAAGAACACCGACACGCGGGACGCCGAGAAAGTGCGGAGTTTAGAGAAGGACTCCCAGGACGCAAGGCCGCTGGAGAGGGGACCCCGCGAGAGGCGAGACGACGCAAAAGATCCAGTCAGAGACGGAAGGACATCGCCAAGGAGCCGGGTCTGCTGCGGAACCCCTGCGAGCACCGCAAGCCCCCAAGAGACGCACGGCAAGACATGTGAGCCCCGTATCATCAAAGCCTGATTAGTGTTTTATCAATTCGAAGAAATGCATAAAAAGTTAACCCTGCGATCAGTGTTGTGAATTCCTCCGCCCTGTGTGAACCCTAAAGACGGTAATGCACGGCGCCGTCACATTGGTGTCAGAAGTGGGGTCACCTGGGTCTCAGTTGGGATAAACCCCCCAATTGGAGGAGTTCGCAACACGGACGCGATTACGAGGGTTTAATATGGAAGGAACTCCCAGTGCTCTGCCTCCGATGGGCGCAAGTATGTTGGCTCTCGCCGGCGTCGTACAGAACTTTACCGGGGATGGAAAGGGGCCGTCCATTCGAGATTATTGCGCAATGCTCGAGCAGGTTGCAAAAATGGGAAATTGGACCGATGGGCAGCTTCTTGGCATGGCGAAATGCAGGATGATCGGAGCGGCGTACGACTTTGCTTGGAGGGACGAAAAAGTCAAATTGGCCGAATCGTTCTCCGAGTTTAAGAGACTCGCGTTGGCGTACTTTGACACTGACCCGCCTTCTGTGCGCTTAACCAGATTTCTGGAGGCCCGACAGAGGCCGGAGGAGGAGGTGCGAGCGTTCGCCTCGAGGCTTCAGGCTTTGGGCTATGACACACTGAGCAAGGATGACGCGGGCGGTGCTGAGAGGGCGAAGTACGCGAAAGAATTTCTGCATGAACAGATGAGGTCGCAATTTGTGTCGAGCTTGCGCGATCCAGTTCGTCGGTATGTGCTGTCCAAGAACCCCGCGACGTTCGAGGCTGCCGTCGAGGCGGCAGTGCACGAGGAACGCAATGAATCGCTTACGGTCCGCGAAGAAAGGGTGCGCGTTGTCGCTGCAGATGTGCAGCCGGAAAACAGGGAGATCGCTCAGCTTACGGAGAGATTAGACAGGCTCGAGCACCTGTTCTCCCAACAAACAAAGCACGAGCGTGGGGCCACTTCGGCACAAGAGCAATACCGGGGGAATCAGATGCAAGGCAGGCGGTATCGTCCGGAGGGCCGCGGAATACAGTGTTTCGCATGTCGGGGTTACGGCCACATAGCCCGATATTGTCCGAACGCTCTAGACGGAATCAACCGTAGTCAAAGGGCTTGGCTCGCGGAGACTAAACCCAAAGAAGTTGTCGGACAGCCGGGATCTGAGCAGATGGGTTCAAAAAACGTGTAGAGCCTCCCTCGCCGGAAGGGGAAGCGAGGGAGAGCGCCGAGAGTGGTCGCATAGCGGTAGTTGGGATTTTCGACGAAATATGCCCGATGGTAAAATGTGAGGTAAACGGTCAAGAATTGACTTTTCTTGTGGACACGGGGTCGAAGGTAACGCTGATTAGGGAAAGAGATTTCAGTGCAGTTCGGGAAAGGGGCAACACGGAGCCTCTTTTGGCAAGTACTGAAAAAATGATGCGGTTTGTGGGCATCACGGGCAACCAGTTGGGTGTGAGCGGTCGTTATCTCCTGAAGTTTCAACTTGGGAACCAGAGTTTCGATCATGCCTGTTATGTGTGCTCCGATGGCGTGTCTCTTCCCGAAACAGTATCTGGAATAATGGGGCAGGATCTCTTGCGCAGTCAGGGTGTGGACTTAATCCTTAGTGAAAATCAGTTACGCTTAAAGGATGACACGGTCCCCATTCTTACTAATAAAACGAAGGCGGCGCTAGGAAAGGATGCACCGTTAAAAAACGAAGAAAGAGGGGAAAGCTGCCACCTGGCGGTGTATGCCAGGGTGACCGAGAACACGATAGTGCCGGCAATGTCGGAGCGAATCTGCGTTTGCGTTCTGTCCTCGGATGTGGAACTTGGTGCAGTGGGGGTGTTGGAACCCGAAGATGGTTTGTCCAATGGCCTAAAGGCCGCTGGTTGCTTGGTGTCGGTTGGCGAAAAGCGCGAAGTTCCAATTCGCGTGGTCAACTTTACTCAGGGCCCGCTTAGCCTGCCTAGAAACAAGGTGGTGGCGACCTTCACTACTGCGATTGAGGATCCGGTGGAGTCAGTTTGTGTGGCTCAGGACGTCGCCGGAGGAAATACTTGTGGGGGGTTCAGTTCGATTTGTCTCATTTGAGTGTTCTGGAAAGAGAGGGCTTGCAGGCGGTGCTTGACCGTTACGGGGCGGTATTTGCGTCGTCTAGTCTTGATCTCGGAAAGTGCGGCGCAATTAAGCACCGCATTGTCACTGGTGACTCGCCGCCGGTCTACTTGCGCGCCTACCGGATTCCCTTTTCGCAGCGCGAGGAGATGGAGCGGCAGGTGCAGGATTTGACCGAAAACGACATTGTGGAGAATTCAAAGTCTCCATGGGGTGCCCCGGCTCTGCTCGTGCAGAAGCCGGATGGGTCGTATCGTTTTGTTGTTGATTATCGTAAACTCAATTCGGTGACCAGGATCGATCCCTACCCGATTCCCAACATCCAAGAAACGTTGTCACAGCTTGCATCAGCAAAGTATTTCACTGTTGTAGATCTCGCGTCGGGGTTCTGGCAGATAGAAATGGACCCGGCTGACGCTGAGAAAACAGCTTTCAACACCCCGGCCGGTCACTACCAGTGGAAGAGAATGCCCATGGGGCTCGTGAACAGTCCCGCGGTGTGGCAGAGGACCGCGGATGTCATTTTGACTGGACTGTTAGGCAAGCTGTGCTTCGTCTATATGGACGACATCATAATCTACAGCAACAGCTTTGAGAAACATCTGTCAGACATCGAGAAGGTGTTGGAGCGCTTGATGGGGGCGGGGCTGAAGCTCAAGCCCTCCAAGTGTCAATTCCTTCAAAAAGAGGTGAAATACCTTGGTCACATTGTGTGCTCCGATGGTGTCCGACCCGACCCTTCTAAATTAGCCTGCATTCGGGATTTCCCAGTGCCTACGGGCGTGCGCAAGGTGAGGGAGTTTCTGGGTCTCGTCGGGTACTATCGGAGGCATGTTGAGAATTTTGCAAAAGTGGCCAAACCTTTGACTGCCTTGACGGCTAAGCATGTTGGATTCGAATGGACCTCTGAGGCAGAAAACGCCTTCCTAGAGCTCAAAAACAAACTGGTAACTGCCCCTCTTTTGAGGCATCCGGATTTCAATCAACCATTTGTGCTTGCGACTGATGCTTCGAAGTTTGCCGCTGGCGCGGTGCTGTCTCAGGTGTTTGAGGGTAAAGAGCACCCCGTGGCATTTGCCAGCAGGCAATTCAGTGGCCCCGAGCAGCGCTACGGCGCTACCGAGCGGGAATGCTTGGCCTTGGTGTGGGCGGTGCGTCACTTTCGTTGCTACTTGTATGGCCGCCGTTTCAAACTGGTGACCGACTGTCAGCCGCTGAAATGGTTGATGAACGTAAAAGATCCGAGTTCTCGACTGTCTCGCTGGAACCTGCAGTTGCAAGAGTATGACTTTGAGATAATACACAAGCCTGGTAACGCACACGCGAATGCCGACGCTCTCAGCAGGGCCCCCGTCGTGGCTACTATACGGGAATTTGTGCCGGCTATCGACCTTGCAGATCTCCGCGCTGAGCAACGTAAGGACCCGGAGTTAGCGGAGATATTCAGCACTTTGGAAACTAACAAGAAAGACGCAGGAGCTGGAGAGTTCTTCGTAGATGACGAAGCAACCCTGCGCAGACGCACCCGCCCAAATCAAAAGGGCGCGCAGCGGGGGAGACGTGGGAAAGAGTTGTCGTACCGAGATCGTACGTTCCAAAGATCCTAAAGGCTTTTCACGATGCGCCCTACTCGGGTCATTTCGGGGTTCGAAAAACGCGGAGGAGGTTGGAGCGATACTATTTCTGGTTCCGGATGGGGCAAGACATTCGAGCCTACTGTGCTCGCTGCTCCTCCTGTCTAGAACGAAAGACGCCAATGCATCGCAAACGGGCCCCTTTGCAGCAGTTCCCCGAGGTGACGCGCCCTTTCGAACGAACGGCTATGGACATTATGGGCCCACTCCCCACCACCACCCAGGGAAATAAGTATGTACTTGTCTTCACCGACCACCTGACCAAGTATGCCGAAGTGGTGGCGCTTCCAGATCAAACGGCGGAGACCGTTGCGCGAGCTTTCGTCGACAAGATTGTCTTGCGACATGGAGTTCCGAGACAGCTTTTGACAGATCGGGGCACAAATTTTGTGTCAAGACTGATGAGAGACATTTGCGAGTTATTGGGTGTAGACAAGAGGCAGACTACGCCTTACCACCCGGAATGCAACGGAGCGGTCGAAAGGCTCAACCAGACACTCGCGAGACTTCTTTCGCACCACGTATCTCGAGACCAACGAGACTGGGATTTGTGGTTGCCCTACGTGGTGTTCTCGTACAATACCGCGGTTCATGAGAGCTGTGATGAGTCGCCGTTTTACCTGTTACACGGGCGTGACCCCGACGTGCCGAACGCAGTGATAGACGGCCCGCGCAGAGTTCCGTATGGCTCTCTGGACGATTACCGCACTGAGCTGACCTCTCGCCTGCAGATTGCGCATGATATCGCGAGGGAGACTCTGAGGGAAGCGGCGTCTCGAAGGAAAAGGCATTATGATAAAGGATCTCAGGGGGCTCTGTTCAGGGTCGGGGACAGGGTGTACGTAGAGCAACCGCGGGGAGGGGTTGGTCTGGCCAAGAAGTTAAGTCCAAAATGGAGGGGACCTTATCGCGTCATAGAACAGCTATCGCCTGTGACATTTAAGGTAAGAGAAATAACAGGAGGGGCTATAGCAACCGTGCACGCAAACCGCCTTAAATTTGTTGATCACGTGGAACCAATCGCTTCCGACCGGCAGGCAGACCCCCGTAAATTTCTTGATCAAGCGGAATCACCAGCTTCCGACCGGCAGGAGGGAGGCGGTCCGCAGGCGGGCTTCGGACAGAGAGGGGCGGAGGACAGCCAGCCGAAGGCTGTTTCACAAGGCGACCACGCAGGCATTGATCTCCAGTCGGAGCTTTTTCAGGCACTGCTTGCCGAAGAGGAAGCGCTACAAAGCCTACCTATGATGTCAACCTCCCAGCTAGCAAACACTGATGTTGAGGGTGTCGGGATGCCACTTTCCGCAAGTCCACTTATTCCGCCATGCCGCTACCCGCTTAGAAGTCGTGGTGGGTTGAGCACCCACCTAAGTTGGGATGTGTAATGTATAATTTTTATTTTTGTTAATCACTGCGACCTTATTGTATTTTTGCAACAGTGTGGGAGTTCCTCCAAGTTTCTAATATCTAAACAAGTCGAGAAGATTTGAATATATGGTCGGGCTTTGATGTGTGGGCTGTGGTGTGACACGCAAAACAGACTCCCGTGTACTCTTGGCAGCCAGTGGGGCCATGTTTGTTCTACCCAAGAGCGGTCAACAGACTCAACTGCGGATACGAGTACGCGCGGAACGTTAAACGACTTTTAGAAATGATCCATACGGGGTCATTTCTCTTTTTCTGTGGTGGCGAGTGTGATGTTCTGTGTCCCGTCGTGACTTTATTTGGGAGACTTCCGAACACGGCATTCCAGCTGGCCTCGCCCACCTCGTCGAGTGGGGGAGGGGTCACACCACCAGCGACCGAGTGCTGCCCGAGGGGTGTCGGACGTCCCGTTGCTTCTCGCAGCCGATAATGGCTTGCAGGTGCCGTTCCAGACACACTGGCCAACTGAACTCTGGTCCTGGCCCTATTCTGGAGGCTTCGACCACGGCATTCCTGCTTGCCTCTCCCCCGCCCCGCCGAGCGACAAGTCGCATGCTACCACCGCCGGAGCGCCGCCCGAGTTAGGTGTCGGATGTCCAGTTTCTCCCCGGTCCCGTAACGGCTTGCAGGTGCGGGTCCAGACACTCTGGCAGACGGGACGGACCCATTGGCAGACCGGGGGTTTCGGGATGATGGTGACGTCGACTTCGTGGAATTGGGGAGAGGGGGAGGATGAACTGCGGAAGAGAGGGACAGTTGCTGGCGGGGTCGCATCGAGAGAAGTCCGAAAAAGCAGCTGGCCGTACGGGGGAAGAACACCGACACGCGGGACGCCGAGAAAGTGCGGAGTTTAGAGAAGGACTCCCAGGACGCAAGGCCGCTGGAGAGGGGACCCCGCGAGAGGCGAGACGACGCAAAAGATCCAGTCAGAGACGGAAGGACATCGCCAAGGAGCCGGGTCTGCTGCGGAACCCCTGCGAGCACCGCAAGCCCCCAAGAGACGCACGGCAAGACATGTGAGCCCCGTATCATCAAAGCCTGATTAGTGTTTTATCAATTCGAAGAAATGCATAAAAAGTTAACCCTGCGATCAGTGTTGTGAATTCCTCCGCCCTGTGTGAACCCTAAAGACGGTAATGCACGGCGCCGTCACATTAGGCTCGGTTAGCCTGTCTTGAACCCAGAACATCGCGGCCTCTGGGAGTTCGCGGAAGAACTGTTCCGTCGCGATACACTCGACCACCTTGTCGTGGTCTCCGTGTGCCCCGGCACTCTTTAGCCACTCCACCAAATCTGCCCTCAAGTTGTACGCGAACTCTGGATATGATTGAGCTGGCTTCCTAGATGCCTGACGGAAGCGTTGGCGAAATGCCTCCGTGGACAAGCGATATTTCTTGAGGAGCGCGGCCTTTACTTGGTCATAGTTGTCGGCATCCTCACGAGTTAAGCGTGCGATCACGTCTGCCGCCTCGCATGGGAGAAGCGTCAACAGCTTCTGGGGCCATGTTTCGCGCTGAAATCGCACCTTCTCGCAAGTTCGTTCAAAGTTTACGAGAAACAATCCGATATCTTCCCCCAGCTTATAAGGCTGAAGGAGATCCTTCATCTTGAACCTTTCCGTTGGTTCAACACTAGCTACTTCTCGAGCGGGAGACTGGGCCTCCAGTTTCCTCATTTCTAGCTCGACTTTTCGCAGCTCTAGCTCATCGGCTCGCCTTTTCGTTTCGCGTTCCTCCTTGTCCTTCTCGAGAAACTCTTTTTCTCGTTTTAGCTCCACACACTCTAAAAGTTCCTCCTCGCTAATTTCTGCGGCGCGGATGAGTTTTATAATGTGCGGCTTTCGTTTCGCTTGCCCCAAATCAATCCCCAATTCAGTACAAACATGTACCAACTCTGGCACACGCAACGTCTCCAGATCCATGACTTCCTCAGTGTTCGGCTCCCTTACTTTAAAAGAAAACTATCGCGTCAAAGTACAAACTTTACTCTGGCGGATACAATTTTCCCCAGCCCCTACCAACACGACTAACGGCTGCTAGGTCTGGCAAATCAAAAGCAAGAGGGCCTCCAGGCACTCACCCACTGCAGGAGTCATGGTCCGGTGAAGTCGAATCCCGCCGCTGCCATCCAGTTGTCGAGACCGAGCGGTGTCCGAGGCAACCAAGCACGACAGGGAGCCAGGGACCGGGGCAGGGTGCAAGTCAGGAACGCAGGAGAGCCGGTGGTAACTCTCTAAAACTGTTTAATTACATAATTACAGCATATGTACAAACAGAGAGAGCACGACGCAGTCGCGCTCCGTTGCTGCTTATATAGGGTTCGGTTTTTCGTCGCAGCCAATCCATGCAGCGTCGAAATCCGTGACATCATCGGGCCCCGCCCCTGCACGTCTCACACGAGCACATACACGAGGGACGCCCCCACACTCACACACAGAGGTCACCACTGGGTCTCGTTGTCCGCCGAGCTGTCGCCGTAGACCCAGAGAGAGGCAATCCTGTGACCTTGCCTTCGAGTCAACAAAGCACCGTCGAGCCAGCGGCCAGGATTAGCAGAAATTCCCCCGGTCGGGCAAGAGGGAAGGGACACCTGCTTTTCGGGGCCTTCATTGTCCAGCTGGCTAGAGGCGACGAAGGCGCGCTGGCCGAACGGGTTGCCACGTAATCCCCTTGGCGCCGTCTGACTCGAGAGGAACCAACCCGTCAGTCTCCCGGAAACGCAGTCGCGCGGCCCGTTGTCTTGGTGCGGCCGGGCGTCACTGTGACGAGGGATCAGCAGCTTCCAAGCGTGGGTTGGGCTCGGTCGCAGCGGGAGGGTGACCTTGGGACCAGGTGTTGCTAGATGAAACGGCGTCGGGGACCAACCGCTCCTTTTCGTCGACCTGGGGCGCCGGAAAGACTCGCCTAATCGACGGCGCGCCCCGACGCCGGTCCGGCACAACAGCAGGTAGTAAACTTAAATAATTGATTGTAGGGTTCGTAGGTCAACTTTTTTTAGACAAAAACGTCCCCAGAGACAGAACATACGCGTCAAAATCTATAGCGGCCAGATTCAGAGAAGCGCATAGGAAATGGTGTCTGCCGCACCGGATGCTGTCGGTCTCGCCCCAGCGCTCTATCCGTCTACTACGCTGACATCAACGTATATTTCATTTTCATTGTCAGCACGAGTTCTCGGATTAAGCGTTCAGTACAATTGTCATTTGTGGCAATATGAATGTTTGGCGTGTGATCTTGATCTTGATCTTGAAAACCCCAGAATACGGTTAACCATGTTACATGTTGCTTCTTTTCTTTGAAATGTTTTAAAATAATTTTAAATTAAAATATCACAGGTCGGTGGTAAACTTTATCAATTAAAATCAAAGAACTAATGAAGCTAGGTCAGCTGCGATGTTTTTTAGTGCGGAAAATGAATGCTACTACATATTCATTTTTTTAGCTGTCAGCTCTTTGTAACATTTCTTGGTTTGTCACACGCAAAAATTTCGTCGACACATTCGTAATGTCCTTGCTAAATTATGCAGCATAAATCCCCGCCTATTTCAAATAAAGTACGCGATGTCCAAAGAAGGGGTCGGTCGGGTCGTGACACTCGTGCTGGACTGGTCCTGATGCTCTCATGACGAGTCGCTTTAATAACACCCGCGCTAATGTCGCTGCGCTCTTGAGTTGCGCGCTCTCTAACGTCGCAGCGCTCTCAAGTCATGCGATCTAACGTCACGGCGCTCTCGTGTCGCGCGCTAACGTCATGGCGCTCTACTGTCGGCGCTCTTGTGTCGTGCGCTCTAGTGTTGTACTGCTAAGAAATTGTATAACACTGATAAAAAAATGCACTCAATATCTTTCTCATGTGTCCTGCAGCCCAAGACGAGGCAGGGCCATCTTCACAACAGCACCCGCTGCAAAGAATATGTACAGCAGGACGGACCCACCACAAACAAGCTTCTGATATTTATAACTTAATCTCGAACGTAAAAAAATGACAAAGCTATCTCACTCTTTCCAAAATTCTTTACAAAGGTTCCTGCGAAGCTCACACCAGACCTCAATCACGCACAACAACAACAGCAAACTCAACCTAGTGAGATTCAAGGTAGAATAGGCCTCAACTTTCAACATTGAGATCATCTTCATATCAATTGCATTTTAGGACATCTTGATGTGACTTTTTTTAGAAATTTTATTGTCTCCAACAGCTGCCCACCAACAAGCTGGCACAGAAAGCGTGGCCTGAAGTACGGCTCCAGCTGGGCCCAGTACACCCCAAGTAAGGCGAGGTGGCAGGCCAAAGAAGCAGTACACGGGGCGTGTACTGCACGCAGAGCAGATCAATTCACCTAAGGAAACCAAGAGATCGACTGCGGAGGAGTCTTTTCAAAATCACAAAGAAGACGAACTTCTTTGACCTAACGAGAACTCAGGTTATTCAGGGTGCTTCCTAATTCCTTTTGAAAGAGGCTCTTGAAATTTTCAAAATTCAGATGCACCTGCTGTCAATGCACAAGTTTGGGTGAAGGTGACCTGATGAGTTCAAACCTTTCGCACTAAACTTTTACTCTCATAGCCCCAGGGCTTACAAGTAGCTCGCCAAATTTCTGAGCTTGACATCAGTTAGGTTCCTCAAGATTTGGCTGTCTCGCATTGCCATGCTCCCGGCGTCGTTTCGACCCTCATTGAACCTGTCATAAACAAAATTTAGAATTGGCCTCTAAAAGATGGAGTTTCTATCCTTACGTTTGACGATATTTCTCTCAAGAAAAATCTCTTCTACGAGACAAAATATAACCTTGTGCATGGTTTTGCAGACAATGGTAGAGAACTGCTGACGTGGCACACTCTGGTCTAGTTGTCATGCTGGGAAGGTATTTCTAAGTCCCGTGTTCAGCAATTGGCATTCACTCTCTCGAAAACAAAAGCCTTGGCAGAATGCCTGAAAGATTTGCTGACCGACATCATTGAAAGTTTGAGTGCAGGTGGAATCTTCGTGGAGGCCGTCGTGTGCGAACAGGGGGCCAGCAACTGCACTCTCGCAGGCTTGCTGGGTGTCGCAGTAGATCATCCTTTCTTTTCTGTCAGTGGCACCCAAGTGCACTTCCTTTTCGACACCCTCACCCTCTAAAGTGTGCACGAAACAACCTGCGGAAGCATGACCTCAAAATTAGAAACCAATTGATCAGATGGAAATGCATTGTTGACCTTTAGAAAAACAAGCACCGCTTGCGGCTGCGAATGACAAAAGAATTAACTGACCGGAATGTTTATCAGACCCCATTCGGAAACATGAAAGTTAAATTTGCTGGGCAGGTTTTTAGTGACAGTTTCCCTTGCTCTTGCCACCCTCATCTCTCTGCATGAGCTGCCCCCCGAAACCCAGGCCACATGCGACTTCTTAGAACAAATATATAAAAAATTTTATTCGCTGAACAGCTCAAACATGCAAGCTAAGCAACTAAAACCGAGGTTTGCTCTAAATTTCACATCCGGCCACATTGATTTTCTTTGCACAAAAGCACCTGGATCTCGCAATGACAGCTTCAGTCGCCACGACTGAGTCACACAGTGAAAGGATGGCAGATTACCATCAATGCCATCCTTTCACTGTGGGAAGATCTGAGCCAAAACTTTGGATCTGAATACCCTTTGACTAGACGACTGAACCAGGACCTGCTGGAGAACATGCTCGGCATGATCAGGCAGCAGCAAGGATGTAATGAGACGCTCAAATAATTTCAGTTTGTGGAAGGCCTCAAGCACATTTTCCTCTGAAAGATGTTTTAACTTTGAAGTAGAGAAAACTGTAAATCAGGCACTTCCGCAATACTAGCCGAATTGAGGCGTCTCCCAGCATCCACTGCAGCCAGCCACTAGCCAGTGCCATTGCCTGTCAGTGACAGTGGCGAACTCGAATTTCCCCTGACGAGCCAAATTTTAACATTGTGGAAGAAAATGTTATTTATGCGGAGGGCGAGTTGGTCTGCTCCTTGCGCAGGGGGTAGCGTTGACGTCAGAACGCCAAGCCCTGATTGGCTGATCGCGACCCCCTATCTGAGCGTCGTCTGCTCCTCTGCAACGTCGTCTGCTCGCAACGTCGTCTGCGTCTGTCTTACCTTTCCTGCGACTTTCGAAAGTGCAGAGGCCAGATTCACGAAACGATCTTGCGCCAAAATGTGCGTAACACAAAACGTAAGAACAAATTCGTATTAACGAAACGAAATTTTCGTAAGTTTTGCGCAGGTTACGACGAAATCCTACGACAGCTCCAAAGCTGTCTCACGCACTCTTGCGATCAAATCAGCACGGCCGACAGCGTCGCGGTCGCGACGACCAACGGTCGTTTATTTTCTACGTGCGCTTCTCACGCGTCCCGACTTCAAGCAGCAAGAAAAAAGTAAAAAGCATCAATCAATCATTCGAGTTTATTGTCATGAGTTGCAGCATACATATTATTGAGAACCATCTGGGCCCATAGCCTTTTGGCGAGTTTGGGCCCATTTTAATAATAACATATTAGGAAGGCAGCACTCTTAAGAAATATTACTAAGAATAAAATAAAAGGAGAAAAAAAACGAAAAAAGAAAAAAGAAAGCAAGACAATAGAAAATAAACGTAGAAAGTTACTTGTTCAACTACATCAGTAATTTATACATTATATAATAACGACACGCATAAGGAGCACGAGTGTATTCAAAGTGAAATCAATTTTTATGAATTCAATAACAGAATATGCGATTAAGTTCCAGGATGGTGGGAGACATGTTCTATTAAGAAAATTATAGTATTTCAAAGCGCTGTTTAAGTTGCCTGACTGGGTGACTGAAGAATGTAAAGTGTTCCAGATTTTAGTTCCGCATGATTGCATCAGTCGCTCGCCGTATACGTTACGAGACCGTGGTATGTTAAAGTGACCAGATGTGTTCGCCCTTGTTAATCGAGTACCCTTAATTAAGATGTTCGCTGCCAGTGGATTGTTTGATTTTAAAATATTATTTATTAAGCAAGCAATCTTATATTGTTTAATTTCCAGAAATGTGAAAATGTGAAGTCGATGAAATATGATATGTGACGGTTGGGAATAGTGGGAGTATGTCAAGATTCTGAGGGCTCTGTTCTGTAATTTGATCAATGGCAAAAGGTAAGTGTCATAAGTTACGCCCCAGGCCTCAATGCAATACGTTAAATGACTATGAAATATAGCAAAATATATAAGTTTCATCGTGGGAGTGTCAAAGCATTGTCTCGCCTTCAGTAAGGCATAACAAGCATACGTTAACTTTTTACATGTGTTTATAATGTGATGTTGCCAATGAAGATGAGAATCTAATGTTACTCCCAGATATTTAAATGAACTAACTTCTTCCAGGATTGAATTTCCGATGCAAATTCGGAAACTGTCGGTATTAACATCTTTTTTATTGGAACGAAAAACTATATACTTAGTTTTATTTATATTTAAAGTCAATTTGTTAGAATTAAACCACTCCTGAAGAACTGTTAGTTCTTTATTGATTGTGTTTTGTAAGTTACCCAATGAATGGTCCGTGCAAATTAAGACGGTATCATCAGCGTACATTATTATGTCAGAGTTTAAGGCCATGTTAGGTAAATCATTAACGTACAATGAAAAAAGTATCGGTCCCAGTACAGATCCCTGAGGAATTCCGGTGTTTATTTGTCTTATCGAGGATTTATGATCTAACAAAGAAACAAATTGCGAACGAGATGACAAATAACTTGTAAAGAAATTTAAAAAGTGACCTCTGAAATCATATCGTTGTAATTCATTAAGAAGAATTTTATGGTCTACGGTATCAAATACCTTTTTAATATCTAAGAATACACCGATACTAATGTTATTGTCATTTAAGGACTCATTAATTTTCCGAGAGAGAGAGATAACAGCACTAGTAGTTGAATTATTTGGACGGAATCCATGCTGATGCGGGGTGATAATATTGTATTTTTCTAAAAATGAGTTAATGCGTCGTACAATTAATCTTTCGAATAGTGTATTAATTGCGCTTAAAACTGATATAGGCCTATAATTTACAGGTTCATTAACGTTCCCACATTTATGGACTGGGCAGACTTTAGCGATTTTTAGTGCATCTGGATACACACCTTCTGTTATAGAATGGTTAAAGATATGTTCCAATAAAGAGCTAAGTACATCAATATTGCATTTTAAGACCTTAACTGAGATGCCATCAGAACCTGCAGATTTTTTAATAGACATTGAATTGACTAGATTTATAATTTCTATAGTCGTAATTTCTTCAAAAATAAAAGTTTTTGGAAGAAAGTCAGGTAGAGAAACGGAATGTGCACTGCCGCTGGCAATGTTGTTAGCTAGGTTGTCTCCAATATTAGTAAAGAAAGAGTTGAATGCGTCTGCAGTCTCATCCGTTACTATAACAGGAGTTGTTTGCTTTTGCGATCTTGGCTTAATAACATATTTAATCACATTCCACGTTTTTTGAAGTCCCCATGACTTTCGAATATAAGATTAGAGTGATATTCTTTTTTACGCGTTCTTATCAGTGATAGAGATAGGTTGCGATGCATTTTGTATTGTGCCAAGTAGTAAGAATTATGTTTATGACGTTTCAGTTTCTGCTGCCACATGTTCTTCTCTTGAAGTCCGCATAAAATTTGACGAGTCATCCAGGGGCAGATCGGTTCTGAATAATGTGTTTTTCTTAATTCACTCGACGAATCAGCGATTGCAGTTTTTAATACTGTGATAACATTTCCAAATTCGATGTCGATATCGGAATTGAATAGTAAATTAAAGTCAAATGCCGATAATTTTCTATGCAAAAGTTCGTAATTAATGCGATACCTTAAATAGGGTGTACTAAGGTGAGGTGTTTCTTCAGCGTTCATAGGTAGAAATTTTGCCGCGAGCGCAGCTGACTAAGTAGGCAGCGCGCTCGTGGCCTAACGGTTATCGCGCGTGCCTTCCGCGCAGAAAGCCCAGGGTTCGATCCCTGGGAGCGCCGCGTCTTTTATTTATTCTTCCAAGTTAGATTTCTCGTAATTTCGAGAACCGTGTTGCTCGTTCTAGGTTAGAATGTTCTGCGCACCGAATGTTCCAAGCCGAATGTTCCAGAAGCCCACGCGTGCACAAAAGGGGCTCCGCGTAACCAGCCGGACTCAGTTTCGCCTGAGCGTTCGATCCTGCTGCTTCGCCGCTTTCGACGCCCGCGACGCTCTGCTGTTTTCTTTTGTTTCCTTCTTTATTTTTGGGCACAAGTTCGCCCCATTAAACGTTTCAGTTTCCTCAGTTATTCCTTGTTTGTCACCTCGTCATTCGCGACATTTTGGTGGAGGTGCGGGGTACCGCATGCCCCTGCCGCGTACCCCTCCGAGGGACCGCAGTGCAAGCCCGACGCCAAGCCCACGAAGAACCAAGGAAGGCACTACCGAGATCCGGCTTAGTCGTCGCACCCAAGGCCTACACCCGGAATTCGGACTTCTGCCGCCGAGGACCAAACAGCCAACGAGGCCGACGATGGCCGACCAGTCGCCGACCCCCGCCGCTCCTGCCGTCGTCTACCTGCCCGCCGCTCCCCGTACGCCGAATCCCTTCCACGGCGAGATCCACGACGATGTCGAAGACTGGATCAAGCACTACGAGCGTGTGGCACGCCACAACCGATGGACTGCGGAGCAGTGCCTCCAGAACCTCTACTTTTCGCTGGAGGGTACTGCGAGGCATTGGTTCGAGAATCACGAGGCTTCGCTTACGTCGTGGGACATCTGTGTGGCCGAGTTGCAGCGGACGTTCGCTACCCTACACCGACGGGAGAAGGCAGAAGATCTCCTCCGAATTCGAACGCAGGGCCCCGACGAAAGCGTCACAAGCTTCGTAGAGGATGTCCTCCGCCTGAGCGCCCGTGCCGATCCACGAGCCACAGACGACAAGGAGCTGCGGGTCCTCATGCGCGGGGTGAGAGACGACATCTTTGGAGGCCTCATGCGCAACCCGCCGGGCACCGTCGAAGCCTTCGTCACCGAGGCGACAAACATCGAGCGCGCCCTCAAGCGCGCGCTTCCCACTACCAGCGACATCCAAGTGTTGGTGCAACCACGCTGCTTGGCGGCGAGAACGCTCCTGGTACGGACATCCGCGAAATTATTCGGGAGGTCGTCCGGGAGGAACTCCGCCAGTTGCTGCCAGCCGCAAGTCGTCCAGCGACACTCTCCATCGCCGAGGCTGTGCGCGAGGAAGTACAACGGGCGGTTCACCCTGAAGTTCCCATCAACACGGTGACACCGGAGGAACCGACGTTAAGCTACGCCGCAATGGTCCGCCGAGCACCACCAGCCCCGCGTCCGTACATGGCGCCTCCTCGACGTGTGCTTCCAGAGCCGCAGCATCCCCGACGTCAGGAAGATCGGGCGCACGTTCGTCCAGAACAAGTTGCGCCAAGGAAGACCGACGTGTAGAGGACGGCCGACCGACGCCCGTTGTGTTACAACTGCGGGGAAGCCGACCATATCTACCGACGATGCCCTTACCGCCAGCTGGGCCTACGAGGGTTTGCACCCAACGACCCTCGACCACGTCTCGGAGAGCGACCTCGGGACATCGAGAACTACCTCCGCCGCTCTTCATCTCCTGAGTCGACTCCCCGAGGATTCTGCTCACCGTCTCCCCGACGCTCGCCATCGCCCTTCCGTCGATCTCGTCGAGACAGCCTGTCACCTATCGCCTCCCGTCGGGAAAACTAGGCGCGGCAATGCCGGGAGGTGGTGTTGCCGAAGACGAACGACGCCAAGATCCTCCAAGATCGTCAGAGCACTCCCACTCTAACGTCGCAACGCCCCGAAACGACGTTTCTGCAAGAGTGTCGAATAACCTCAACGTTATCATCGACGGCCACGACGCGACAGCACTCGTCGACACCGGAGCAAACTACTCCGTTTTGAGTGGGAGACTCTCTCGCCGCCTTCGGAAAGTTACGACGTCGTGGGACGGAACGCAGATACGAACCGCCGGCGGACATCTCATCACACCTGTCGGCAGATGCACTGCGCGCGTTGAGATCCACGGCGAAACCTGCCCTGTGAAGTTCGTCATTCTGCAAGACTGTTCGAGGGACGTCATTTTCGGAATGGACTTCTTGTGCGAATACGGCGCCATCATCGACCTTGCGGAGAACAAGCTGACGCTTCGAAAACCTGTCACATCGACAGAAAATCCCAAAGCGACATTAGCTGCAGTGCGAGTCCTTGCCAGCCATGTAAACCTGCCGCCGCTGTCGAGTGTCTTTGTACCCTTCGGGACCGAAGAAGACACCTGCGGTGTAGCGCTGTTGGAAGGAAGCGTCCAACTTCTCGTTGGGCGAGGGATTGGCATTGCAAGAGGCGTAACCGAGATCCAGGACGGGCGTACCGTAGCCCTTGTCACCAACTTCCGGCCAGAGTCGCAGCACCTTGCCAAGGGTACAGCTGTGGACTTCGTCGAGGAAATTCCGGACTCAGCCGCGATCGCCGTGATCTCAGAAGACGCCTCTCCGACGCTGCACAAGAGAACCACGGCGCCAGAGCTTGACATCGACCCATCCCTCCCAGCCCCACAATGACGACAACTCAGTGACCTTCTCGCCGAGTTCAGTGAGTGCTTCTTCACGTCGTCGAAGGTGCGCCAAACGACGGTTGCGAAACAGCGAATAATCACTGATGACGACGCTCTCCTGTGCATCGGCCACCGTACCGACTCTCCGTGAAAGAAAGGGAAGTTATCCAGAAGCAAGTTCAGGAAATAGTTGATGACGACATCGTCCAGCCCTCAAACAGTCCGTGGGCTTCCCCAGTAGTCCTAGTGAAGAAAAAGACGGAACCCTGAGGTTCTGCGTGGACTACCGCCGGCTGAATTCAGTAACAAAGAAGGACGTCTATCCGCTGCCCCGCATCGACGACACCCTGGACCGGCTGCGCCACGCCCGATACTTTTCGTCGATGGACTTGAAGAGCGGGTACTGGCAGATTGAGGTCGACGAACGAGATCGTGAGAAGACGGCCTTCGTCACACCGGACGGACTGTATGAATTTAAAGTGATGCCGTTCGGGCTGTGCACAGCGCCGGCAACCTTCCAGCGTGTTATGGACACCGTCCTTTCCGGCTTGAAATGGCAGAGCTGTCTCGTCTACCTCGACGGCGTTGTCGTGTTCGCAACCAAATTCGACGAGCACCTCAGACGACTGCGAGCCGTGATACGGGCCTTCAAATCTGCTGGGCTGACACTCAAGCCTTCGAAGTGCCGGTTCGCCTATGGAGAGCTGAAATTCTTGGGCCACGTCGTGAGTGCTCAGGGTGTAAGCCCTGATCCTGCAAAGACGTCCGCTATCGCCGAATTCCCCAAGCCATCGGGCAAGAAGGCCGTCCGTAGATTCCTTGGGCTGTGCGCCTACTACAGACGTTTCGTGCGTGACTTTGCACAGATTTCTTCACCGCTGACGCATCTGACGAAGGATGACGTACAGTTCCAGTGGGGAGAAGAGCAAGAACAAGCGTTCGACGAACTCAAGAGAAGGCTGCAGTCGCCCCCTATCCTCGGACACTTTGATCAGTCGGCGGAGACAGAAACACACACGGGGGGGGGGGGGGGGACGCCAGCAATACCGGTTTCGTTGCGGTGCTCGTTCAGCGACAAGAAGGGGCAGAGAGAGTAATTGCTTACGCAAGCCGGGCGCTGTCTAAGCCAGAACAAAATTATTCAACGACCGACAAAGAGTGTCTTGCTGTCGTCTGGGCGATAACCAAGTTCCGTCCGTACTTGTACGGTATCCCGTTCCGCGTGGTCACGGACCACCACGCCCTCTGCTGGCTCGCAAACCTCAAGGACTCGTCAGGACGCCTCGCTCGCTGGAGTCTGCGACTGCAAGAATTCGACGTAACCATTGTGCACAAGTCTGGCCGCAAGCATAATGACGCCGACTGCTTGTCTAGGGCCCCAGTCGAATCTCCTCCTGACAGCACCGACGACGACGATGACGCTCGTTTTCTCGGAGCAGTTACAGATACCGACATGGGAGCACTTCAACGAGACGACCCGGAGCTTCGCGCCGTGATCGACCACCTCGAAGGTCAGGAAGTTCCGTTCCGCGAGTCCTGGCCCGAGACTTGTCAAGCTTCGTTCTGCGGCGAGGTGTGCTCTTCAAAAGAACTTCGGAACCAGCAACCCTGCCTGGCTGCTGGTTGTGCCTGCCAGCCTGCGAGAAGAAATCTTTCAAGCATGCCACGACGATCCGATGGCTGGACACCTTGGCTACAGCAGGACGCTCGCCCGGATTCGTGACAAGTACTACTGGCCAAGACTCCCGAAAACCGTCCATCTGTACACACGGTCGTGCCATGAGCGCCAACGACGTAAGAAGCCTCCGACAAAGCCAGCAGGACTCTTGCAGCCGATATCTGCCACGACTACGCCCTTCCAGCAGGTCGGAATGGATTTGCTTGGGCCGTTCCCAACATCGACGCAAGGAAACCGGTCAATTATCGTCGCGACCGATTATCTTACACGATACGCCGAGACGAAAGCCCTTCCAGCGGGAGCAGCGGTGGAAGTCGCCAAGTTTTTCGTCGAGTCCATTCTCCTTCGACACGGCGCACCTGAAGTGCTGATCACAGATCGAGGGTCATCTTTCCTGGCACAGCTGACTCAAGAGGTACTTCGGCTCAGTCACACCAGCCATCGACGAACCACCGCTTATCACCCGCAGACCAACGGGCTAACAGAGCGGCTCAACAAGACCATCGCCGACATGATCTCTATGTACGTCGACGTGGAGCACAAGACGTGGGACGAGGTGTTGCCGTACGTTACATTTGCGTACAACACAGCGGTACAAGAAACCACAGGAATGACGCCGTTCCAACTGGTACATGGCCGGACGGTTACCACAATGCTGGACTCCATGCTGCCTCACGTGCCAACCGACGATGGCAACGACGACGCTCAACTGATCTCTCAACGCGCGGAGGAAGCTCGTCAACTGGCAAGAATCAAGATTCAAGAGCAACAGCGAGTCGACGCACGCCGGTATAACCTTCGTCGCAGGGACGTCCACTTCCAACCCGGGGACCCGGGGACTGGGTATGGGTGTGGACACCGATTCGGCGCCGCGGTCTCAGCGAGAAGCTTCTCAAGCGCTATTTCGGACCCTACAAAATCATCCGACGCCTCGGCGGTCTGAACTACGAAGTTCTACCCGACGGAACGCGCCCATCTGCAAGACGCCAGGCACGACCCGAGGTGGTGCACGTCGTCCGGCTCAAGCCGTATTACGAACGATAGAACTTTGGACTCTCGTCAAAGAGTGAACTGTGAACTGTGAACTGGGAACTGGGAACTGTGGCTCGCGACTCTGCTATCTTTTTGTTGTGTATTTGTGTTTTACCTTTGTGCTGCATCGGGACGATGCACTTTTTAAAGGGGGAATAATGCCGCGAGCGCAGCTGACTAAGTAAGCAGCGCGCTCGTGGTCTAACGGTTATCGCGCGTGCCTTCCGCGCAGGAAGCCCAGGGTTCGATCCCTGGGAGCGCCGCGTCCTTTATTTATTCTTCCAAGTTAGATTTCTCGTAATTTCGAGAACCGTGTTGCTCGTTCTAGGTTAGAATGTTCTGCGCACCGAATGTTCCAAGCCGAATGTTCCAGAAGCCCACGCGTGCACAAAAGGGCTCCGCGTAACCAGCCGGACTCAGTTTCGCCTCAGCGTTCGATCCTGCTGCTTCGCCGCTTTCGACGCCCGCGACCCTCTGCTGTTTTCTTTTGTTTCCTTCTTTATTTTTGGGCACAAGTTCGCCCCCATTAAACGTTTCAGTTTCTTCAGTTTTCCTTGTTTGTCACCTCGTCATTCGCGACAATATGAATATTGGAAAGTGGTCGGCAATGTCTGTCTCATATACACCAGCACCGTCGTGTGCGTCTTGATTACATCAGATGTGGTCAATGAGCGTGGATGAATCGGGTGTCACTCTTGTTGGTTCTGTTATTACATTCGTGAAGTTAAATGACTGTGTTAGAAGTAGATAATCTGTGGGCACAGTTTTACACAAATCGATGTTGAAGTCACCACAAATGACAGATTTCTTACTGCTTTGTGTAATAAATCTAAGAATGTCTTCCATTTTATTGAGGAACACAGACTTAGATGAATCCGGCGGTCTATATACAGCAGCCACCACGACACCATAACAAAGTTCCAAAAAGAGAGCTTCTATATCATTAGTTGAACACGTTAGATGAGGGAGCTCGTTAAATAATATAGACGATTTTATATACAGTGCAACACCACCGCCTCTATGAATTGCATTTCTAGGTAGCGAAACCACAACATACCCAGGAATATCAAAATGCTCGTCACTTTTTAGCCACTTCTCGGTTATGCCTATTAAAATTGGGTTGTGGGGATATTTATACAGCGTGTTGGTCAGCCATTTTTACAGTTGCGACGAGTCACTCGCTGTAGATGAGCAATTTAGCCAGTGCGGTACAACCGCTAGCCTGGGGTCTTTAACGTGCACCACGCAGTAGTGATACACGACCGCACGCCGGTACGATGCTCATCCAGATCGAAACGGGCAGGGTGGGGCTCGAACCCAGGATCCCTGGGTTCTGCAGCGCGAGCTTTCGCTCCACGCGCGTCGAGCTGGGTGTGCGCTTTAGCCCACTCGGCCACCGATCCCCCTATGCCTATTATATCATAAGTAAACGAATGTTGGGATAGAAAAGCAAAAAGGACGTCTCCATTTTTGTGAATACCTCGGTCGTTGCAGTGTAGCACGGAAAGACAAGCTTTCTTTGAGTATAATGTATTCACCGAGGTGACAGATCGCATTTTAGTTGAAAGTCTCAATTTATTGTATAGAAGCAGAGGGGGAAGGGCATTACACAATTTGTACGAGGTCGTCATCACAGGTAATTTGAATCACCTTTGAGTTATCTGCTTTTCTCATCAGAATCCTACCTCGTGAAATCCATGTGAATTTCCAGCTTTTTTCACGCTTCAGTTGCAGGGCTTTCCCAAGCAGGATCTTATTTTCCACGCATAGGTGCTCATTGATGTAGATTGGTTCATTTGTTGGGAAGCCGAGAGCGGCGGAATTTAGGCACTATTTCTTCGCCGCTTGTAGTACACCGTCACGAACGGAGTGTGCGAAGAATCGAACAATAATGATTGATTTAGTTTTATCTTTCGTCGGTACCCGGTGGATGGCATCTGTGTCCTGACTTGCAATTTTTGTACGAAGCTTCTCCCCGATGTTTACGATTATTTCATCGAGGGGCTCGGTCGGAGACAAAGGGACTCCTTTATCTCGATATTGCTCCGTCTGCTGTACTGTTTCAGCTCTATCAGTTCTTTTTCGTTTTCTGAAAGCTGATTGTATAGGTCAGTACAGTCTTTGCAGGTTCGCAGTTGTTCGCGCTTTAGCGTGGCTATCTCAGTTTGCATTTTCTTGACCACCGTTTTAAATCCTTCAAAGTTGGCATTTATAAAAGACATCGAAGTTTGCACGCCTGCAATTTCATGCTGTATCGCTGCATTGGACGACTTGACGCCAGCCAGTTCGCTTTTAATTTCTGAGCTGTTAGCGTCCACTTTGCTACAGAGGTCAGCGAGAAGTTTAGCAACTTCTTTAATAGTGGATGGTTGTTTGTCTCCCATTTCAACGCAAAGTAACGCTTGCACACACAGAAAAGCAGGGCAGAATTGTCACTTGAGCGATCCAGGTGCGGCTTACTGAAGATGGTACCATGTGTAAATGCAAAGTACCTGTAACGTTTGGAAGGTATTAGAAGATACCTTGAAACAGACCACGACGAACAAGAACGCTGGATCCAGGAACACCCGGGAAAACCTCCAACGGCCACGATTCCATCGACACCGACCAAGCGAGCTCGGCAGATTGGCCTAGCATGCACTCCGACTCGGCGACCGTCTGCCCACGACCGGCTGGTGTGCTGAATGGAATATACCCGCGCGACCCTTGTGAACCCTTCTCGTATTATAGTTTGATCGCTGACCTCAATTTTAGATTAAGAGGCCAATCTCTTCCTCTTGTCATCTCCTTGTTTTCCGAGGCAACGGTGACTCTCGCCGGTGAGAGAAGGTGAATCTCTGACAGACGCAGGAAAGGTAAAGCAGCCATCGCTTTGACTCGCAGACGTAAAGCAGACGACGTTAACTGCGCCAACCCGCCGACGCCGTTAAAGAGTGAGGAGTCTCGCCGCACACGAAAGGAGGGAAAAAGTATTTTGGGAGGGAACTTACGGACACTAACACGCTCACTCTCGGTTCTTAGCAAACAAACCTCGGCGCCTCGGGACGCCTCGCCAGTGAGACCTTTGACTTCCCTCCTTGATGCGCGTCTGCTAGTTGTTAGACGAAAACAACAGACCGTTCGAGTTATTTCGTCTGCCCTCTCAGAAAGGCGAAGTCGAGCTCGCTCGTAAAGACCTGCACTTCCGAAAGTCGCAGAAAAGGTAAGACAGACGCAGATGACGTTCCGAGCAGACGACGTTGCAAAGGAGCAGACGGCGCTCAGATAGGGGGTCGCGATCAGCCAATCAGGCCTCGGCGTTCTGACGTCACCACTACTTCCTTTCTCATGCGCAGAAGACGAAAATGAGCCCACTTGCGAGGCGTATTGTTTTGCTGGGTACCTCGTTCAGACTTTCCTACAGAAGAGCTCGTGCCAGCTTTGCCCACACTTTTAAAGGATGAGTGGGCCTCACAGTAGTGATGCAAAACTATCGATAAATCGACTATCGATACTATCGATAGTTTTGGAAAAATTATCGATAGTATCGCAGAACTATCGATAGTCGACTATCGATAGTACTATCGATAGTTTTTCGATAGTCGACTATCGATAGTTTTTCGATAGTCGACTATCGATAGTACTATCGATAGTTTTTTTACTATCGATAGTCAGAGTTTTGGCGGCTATGGAGACTATCGATAGTACTATCGATAGTTTTGCACCACTAAAGCGAACGCAGTTGCCGCACCGCCACTCGCCTCCCTTCCTCCTCTCTTCGCCCAAAATCCCGTCTTCGTCATCACTGAAAGCTGAACCAAAGTTGGGATGGTAAGTGCTTTGGCTAGTTGGTGTCCCATTTGAAAAAATAAAGCGAGAAAAAGAGAAGAGGGAGCGACGCAAACTACTAGTGTCACAAAACTATCGATAGTAAACTGTCGACAGTACTATCGATAGGTTTACGATAGTCGACTATCAATAGTTGTCCAATAGTCGATTAACGATAATTTTCCGATAGTCGACTATCGATATAGTATCGATAGTTTTTCGATAGTCGACTATTGATAGTACTATCGATAGTTTTCCGATAGTCGACTATCGATAGTACTATCGATAGTTTTTCGATAGTCGACTATCGATAGTACTATCGATAGTTTTTCGATAGTCGACTATCGATAGTACTATCGATAGTTTTTCGATAGTCGACTATCGATAGTACTATCGATAGTTTTTTTACTATCGATAGTCTGGCGACTATCGATACTATCGATAGTACTATCGATAGTTTTGCACCACTACCTCACAGACATTTTTTCAATAGGGCGATGCTATAAATTGAGGTTAGCGGCACTGAGATACGATCACATATATTTGATGGTTATTCTGCATCAAATTACACCTTATACTGACTGCATTGTGACTAGTAATCATCATCATCATCATTTATTTTCCTTGAGGGCCCGTGGGGCATAATACAGGGGGTGGCAATAGAACAAAAATAAATAGAACAGTAAACACAATTATAACACCGTAAGCTAACTAGGTAGGTAAGATAAAGAGAGGGTAATGGCTTCAACAAATTTGGTAGTATCATTAATAGAAACGATGTTATGAGGTTGTGAATTCCAATCCTCGATGGCCAATGGTAGTGTGGAAGTCCGTTGACAAACAGTTGATGATCGAATTGGACGTAATTCACTTAGGTGATCTAGACGCGGGAAAATACGATGGGGAGGTGATAGCAGTGATTCTTTGAGGTGGCTATTGTGATAAAAAATTCGATGGAGGAGAAAAAGGCGTGATACTCGGCGGCGAAGAGAAAGTGAATGAAGGTTAGCTTTGGCGTAATCCTGATATGCTGGTATATGGTGAGTGATCAAGCTTTGTAAATAATAATTGAACATAGCTGCCGCCAGAAGTGAATGATCGAAATATGTATTTAGTGCCATTTACTTTATGACGGCTATATGTACATGGAAATCTCATTGCGTTTTAAGGGTGATTTACTGCCTTAGGTGGTTTGCCAAAAATTTGATGTAGAATTTGCGTCACGATCCTGAATCTGCCAAAAATAGATATTAGAAGTTCAAAGCCACAACTATGATGTGCTTAATTCTTATCAAATATGCAGATCGTGCCTGTTGAAGTTGTTTCTTGAAGTGTGGAGAAACGAGAAACAAAAACATCAACACATAATCGCGCGGTCCGTCGTCATTAGGCGTTACACAACAAAAAATATAAACGTCGTCATCTTTAAGCGAGAATTCGCATAATCACGACTATACTTTATATACACAGAGAACATTATAATTACTATATCATTATCTTTCAAATAGGGCACCTGTATGTTATTAAAGCTTCTCATTGTTATAAATAAGTGATTCGCGAAATTTAGTATGACGTGCGGTAATTAGAAGAGACAGGGGCCTCCAGTTTAACGAAAGGGTAGTAAAAAATCCAGCTTTACAGCTGCTACCCAATTCGTGCTCAACATATAAGCCACCATAGAAGTAAATACCTTATTTTCCGTATCGTATCTCACCCTTCAACTCCACTCTGAACGAAACCTCCAGTCATGCCCTCAGCATCAGCAACGTTCGGCATCGCCACAGCAATTCTCAGCATCGCCAGCACAGCGCTGTGTGCTGGGTCTGACCGTAGTTTAAAAAATTACCATGCTAAATGTGACATACGTAAGTATTTATAAACTTTAAGGACGTCGTTCATATTTGTCTAATTCAAACAGTTCTTCCAAGTGTTATGCATATTGGGTCATTCCATGCCAAAGGAGACGGCAATTTTCGTCATATTTTAGATATCCTTGAAAAAAATAATATGAATAAAGACACATCTGAAAGTAAGGATGGCTAAGTTTGAGGGCTGATTTATGTTTATTTTTGCTGACGTCATGCTCCAAAGTGCGGGAATCGGAGAAAACCTCCTGTACTTAAAAAAATTGCTGAAAAAAAGCCATTTTTACCACATAATTTTACGTTTGCATGCAATCGAGCACAAATATATTCTATCTTACCTTGAATGGAAAACACCTTACGCCCCCATTTTGGGTCTACACAGGCACTCCAAACCGAAGGAAATTTTTAAGATTTCTTGAATTTGTTTTGTCAAATTGAAACTAAAATTTGACTGAGAAACGTTTTTTACTTATTTTTATAAACATAATACTCGACTTGGTTGCATTACAATTGTAAAAAATTATTCGGACAGTTTTTAATTAAATGGTGAATATGTCACTTTCTTCAAAAACGGCCCTATAGAGGGTAAAAAAAGCCATGTGGGCAACGGTGCTCGCATTTTCTGAAATAGCCAAAAGTTTAACCGACCCCATCTGTTCAACATATCAAAAAATTGGAAAAGTACTTTTTGTTATTTTGGAGAAACTATTTTTTAAATATGAGGCAGAACGGCATCACCTCCAGGCGTCCACCTCGTCGGCAACGCACGCCGTCGTCTGCTACGGTCGAGTGAAACACTGCACGGGGTACTGAATTTCGTTAATTATATTTGTGTAGCAAAAGCTGAGGATCTTGACATTATGACATGTCTATTTATAGTGACTAGAGAGTGCATATTTTGTTTGCTCTAAACTATATGTCCGGGTGCGCTTGCAAGTTGAATAGCGACAACTCAAAATTTTGTTTGGGATACTTTTTGTCAAAGCCGAAACAAAGCACATTTGCAGCTCACCGGCGTTTTTGTTTCTTCTTATGTAAATAAATATAAAATATAGTCCAGAAATACTATATCACATTTAGAATATCAGTCTTTCATTAGCTTTCAGTTCATGTCATAGGCTAGAACACTGCTCACGTCTGGAACGTCACCGGTGTGATCCGTCTGCTGTGATGTCTTTAAATTCGCATGCAAAACTCTTCCTGCACGATGGATGTGGGTGTTATTTTAGGTACCACGTAATAATATTCTCTTGGCACGCTAATTTAAAGGCTTTAATTCCACTTTACATGTGCTTGGGTGACGGGAGACAAAGCCGTTGTCTGCTAACCGAGTTCGTGAATGCAGAGGGTTCGTCAGAATTGTTTAGCAGACAAAGCGTCTTCACTTTTTGGTCATACTGCGTTCGCTTGTAAAAAATGAAATAGTGGATGCGGTAGATTGTCAAAGATGCCGAGCGGCAACGGTGACTTGGCTTCCTCTTCAACGAAAGGTATTGTGGTGCAAATACATAGTGCAACTGAAAAACAGAGAGTGAAACATTGGAAGAAGCAAAACGTTAAAAGTAGATATTCAGGCCAACGGCCAACAGAAGCATGTTGCGTGTCTACCACTTGTAAATCATATGTCTCCCCTACATAAAAAAAAGTTCCGTGTTGTGCTCCTATCGAAAACCTCTAAATATGAGTATTCACTTGCCCTTCCTGGTGTATTGAGGTTTTATCTCAGTAACATCTGTATATAGTATTTCTGGACTATATATTACATTCATGTACATAAGAAAAAGAAATGTCGGTGAGCTACAAATGTGCTTTGTTTCGGCTTTGATAAAATGTATCCCAAACATTATTTCGATTTGTCGCTATTCAACTTGCAAGCACACCCAAACATATTGTTTAGAGCAAAAAAAAAAGCACTTTCTAGTCACTATAAATAGACATGTCATAATGTCAAGATTCTTAGCGTTAGCTATACAAATATAATTAACGAAATTAAGTTTACCGTGCAGTGTTTCACTCGACCGTACCAGACGACGGCGTGCGTTGTTGACGAGGTGGACACCTGGAGGTGATGTTGTTCTGCCACATATTAAAAAAATAATTTCTCCAAAATATCAAAAAGTACTTTTCTAATTTTTTGATATGTTGAACAGAGGGGGTTGGTTAATCTTTCGGCTATTTCAGAAAATGCTAGCACCGTTGCCCACATGGCTTTTTTTTTGCCCTCTATTTGGCCGTTTTTGAAGAAAGTGACATATTCACCATTTAATTAAAAACTGTCCGAATAATTTTTTATAATTGTAATGCTACCTAGTCGAGCATAAGGTTCAGAAAAATAAGTGAAAAAGTTTCTTAGTCAAACTTTGATTTCAAGTTGACTAAAAAAATCAAGAAACCATAAAAATTTGCTTAGATTTGGAGTGCCTGTCTAGACCCAAAATGGCGGCGTAAGGTGTTTTACTTTCAAGGTAAGATAGAATATATTAGTGATCGATTGCATGCAAACGTAAAATTATGTGGTAAGAATAGCTTTTTTTCAGCAATTTTTCGAAATACCGAAGGTTTTCTCCGATTCCCGCACTTAAGACCATGACGTCAACAAAAATAAACGTAATTCAGCCCTCAAACTTAGCCATCCTTACTTTCAAACGTGTCTTTATTCATATTATTTTTTTCAAGCATATCCAAAATATGACGAAAATTGCCGTCTCCTTTGGCATGGAATGACCCTATTGTAAGGCCAATTTGATATTTGTACGTTTTGCATTACATGCATTCAAACACAATCCACAATTTTCGGCGAAACTTCTCGTCTTTAGATAGAATAAAATTTAGACTGGAACACTTTTTCAAGTTAGTTATTTAAAGACTGTCCAGCATCCATAATATCACAAATGGGCATCTCCACCGTAGTCGACGTGTCATCAGATAAGTTGTTTTTGGCCGCTAATATAAGTGTAGTTATAGAAACCGCACAACCACACTGTCTCTAAACTCTGTCGACGTTAAACAATACTCGTTTTAACTCCAGACATAAGGGAAATCTCGTACTCTATTATGTGCATGTTGACAGAAGCGACGAAAACGTTTCGGCCTTGCGTCAATAGTGGGGCAGAGTAAGAAATATATCCAGCGCTTCCATCTCTTAACAATTACAAAAAAAAACATACACATAATGATTTAATTGATTTTGGGAAAGTCTGATTCAATCGAGGGATTCATATATCGGATGTCGCGTGCAAAAACAAGAAGGAAGAAAAGAGTAACTTGTTTCCGACCTTTTAGATTATATCTTTAAGAGTGAGCATGGCCAAGAAGTTCCAAATTTTTTCGAGGCAGCCTATCGTAAGGTTTGCGACGGTGCAGTGAGGTAAAGGAAATCCTAGTAGGTCTTGGAGCATCATGCAGTTGAATTCGCATCAGACGGAATGTGGCTGACGTTATGTACTTTTGTGCTTGCGGGACCGCACCCTCCTTGTGCTCGACGAATCCGGCTTCAGTCGCCGCCGTATGAGCCGTACGAGCCTGCGACGCCGTAGGAGGCGTGTTTCCTCTTGGCTTGAGGGTCCTCTCACACTGGTCATATGAATACTGTCTGCATGCTTGTCCGCAGCATGCATAAATCAAACATGCTTTGAATATGCTTGTGGCGAGTCCTCAGATAATTTTGTCGAAATAAGTGCAGCGAACACCACGTCCGTCGTTTGATTTTCGAGCATTGAAACTATGTCTTCGAAGTGCCGAAAAGAACACGAGCATTAATATATATATATATTTTTTTTGTGGCCAAACGTTTTATGGGGATTGACCTGAATAATTAAGCTTGAGGACGGCGCACTTGCAGACAAAAATATGTCTGCTTAGCCAGACCTTAGACAGTCACCCGAGTCGATGACGTAAATGGCAAAATAATATACTCCTTGACGTAAAAAAAAACGGTAAACTTTGTTTGCTTTTCTTTTTCTCACTATGATCGATCACGGCAATCACAATAGCGCGTCTGCCAATTTTCCATTAGCACGATTATTTCGCTGCACACTTGAATGGAAATGGACACGCCGCAGAGTTCTGCCAGCGATGCGAGAAATATTACAAACGTCTTGATCGCTCGACAATTGCTCGCCAAAACTCAGTCAAATTATTAATCAAATTCGAAAAGAAAGCACGTCCCAGCCGTCGCCAACTTCCCAATTGCTCTTAATCCTCTCAACGCTTTCAGCACAACTACGGTGCTTGGAACGGATCTACGACAGCTGTGTTTAGCTTCTTACTTTAGAAAGCTAAATTTTAGGTTGCTGATTTTAGGAGCCCTTATAGCTTAATTCAGGATTTCAACTTTTTAGTAACGTCGGGACTTAAATGTGCTTACAAGATTTGGAATTCGACATATAAAATACAACCCTTGAATATTGAACACGTTCAGAAAAAATAACTGGTGTAATTTATGACAGGTAGTTGGAAAGACGTATTTTGTTAAGACATGAATATCTCCTAAAAGTTTTCTTTTTCAGTTTTGTCTAAGAGAAGAGCTATGATCAAATTCAGTTTCTCCGCTAGATTGAGTATACAAAGTAGATTATGCTAGGCTTTTGTAAACAGTGAAATCTAAGAACACTCCTTAACCTAGAATACATTTTTAATAATACATACCTTTCCACGGAGCCTGTGAAGACATTCAGTCCGTCACATAGAACTTGCAAGTAAAAAAGAAAAATCCTTAAAACTCACATGTTGACTTTTATGCACAAATTAGGAGAACTGATCTATCAAAATTAAGAAAAATAGAAAATATAATTTGCAAGCCTTTCCCCTGCACCACACCAAATTATGAGCAAGCTAAAAAGGACACGAAATTGAGAGAGTAGTGAAGAATAAATAAATGCCTGTTTTGTTAATATTGTTTATACTGCATTAATTTTTTACACTGGAATTATGCTGCACCAGATAAAGCTATCAAAATGGTCAGATCGGAGGAAGGAAAGCAAAAAAATGTGCTTCAAATTAATAGTTCTAAGTTGAAAAACAGCTTTTAATTTCCATCATATTTATGGAGTATGAAAATATCTACAGATCAAATTATTTGGGTTTTTAATACTAAGTGCACGTGACGCTTGGTGCGACGAAGTAGTCGTGACTGTGGAAATGAAAAACATCAGGTGTTTTGAAGAGATATGGTGTCGGGCACCGTGACAGTTAAAGTCATGCGCTGTAGTATAAGTTGTTTCTTGAGGCGCAGTCCACGACAATCCCACTGCTAAAATACGAAGGTGCAGAGGGTAGTAGAGTGCGACGGTTTGGAGCTACAGTGCCATGATAGAAATCCTCGGTGGAGGAATCGTGGCGTTTACCCGGTAGTGTGACGTCATCAATTAAAAAAAAGGCGAAAGCTGAACTAATTGCACATTGGATTTGTTCACAAATGATGCAGTCCACTGTTTGTTGGAAAATGAATCGGATTCGGGTTTCAAATTATACCGACTGGAGGACGGTGTGAACGATAGGTGTACGCTAGGAAGAGGGATCTGGACCACTCTCCAGTGCTATCGAAGCGGCTGTAGCGCCGGGTTGGCCCTGATCATGTAGTGGTAACCATTCAAAGCTCAGCGGCGGAATATTCGCAATGCGCTCCTCCCAACCCTGAAGACGTTAATCCCTAGTGTTGTTGCGGTGAGCGGGTGTTGTCCGTCGGGTTAGTGGATACTTGGCGTTTGAACCGGTGAACTTAACCCTTGACTTGGAGGGTGATGCGTGCGCTGAAGGCTGGCGAGCTCAGCTTTTTTCTCGGCTGCAACTGCGGCTGTCTGTGTGGTTCTTGCTCATGCTTTGGTGTCTCTCTGGGCTTTGTATGACTGAGTACCCCTTGTTCATCGGTAGGCATGGTAATCTGATTCCCATCGCTCTATTACTGCGACTCTGCCGCCGCCTGTTGCAGCGGCGCAACATCAGCAGGGCATTGTAATATTGTTACAGCCAAAATGCTTATCTGACTCCATTCCTTTGTCAATATGTTGGTTGTCAGTGGCAATGATAGTCCTGACAACCATAGGCTTAACCACGACATCAAGTGAACCAGCACGAAGGGTGGAGATCCATGACGTTTCACTTTAGCTACTGCCTCGTCGAAACTCGTTAATTTGACCTCCCAGTAATTACTCGCACCCCCGAGGTGAGCTTGCCAAAATGCCTCACAATCTCCTCACCATGCATGGTACCTTCTGGGCTGGTTTGCAAGTGAGCGGCATGTAATGTATTTCCAGTGAAGACTGCGCTAAGCGAGGATTAAACGAAACAGCAGGCGAGGCTTAAATTTCCAGAGCGGAATTGTCTGGAACGACCGGTGCTCTTTCGTCTATGAAGTCGTCCACGTGACCTCCTAATTCTAGTTGCAGGCATTTTAAGATCCGGGAGGCATACCCGCATTCGGCAATAAACCGGCTCTTAGGTAGTTCGGTGGGGATGTTGCCTATCGCACCACCTCGATGGTAGCCCACAAATTAGTTTAGAAGCGCGGATCACTTGCAGTTCCACTACCAAGGGATATAAAAAGAAGTTCTTCAACCTGGACGAGATGTAACAAGAGGAAACAACTTTCTGCTTCTATTTATTCTAGGCTGATGGCAGAATCACCTGCAAGACAAGAACACGGGCCGGCATGTGGTGTCGTCAATATTTCCACGCGCGTGGCCGAGGGAGCGCGCCCGTGGCCGAATGATTATCGTCCTTGACTTCTACGCAAAATGCTCGAGGTTCGATGCCTCTAAGCGGACGCTCCTTTTTGTTATTTCTGTAAATGTCGCCTTCTGGTGAGCTCCATAACATTGTAGTGTATTGGAGGTCTGAATGTTCTACACGCCGAACCTTCAACGCCGACTGTTTCAGAAGCCCACGCGTGTATACATAAGGGCTCCGCTTGGCGCACCTTGGACGACGTCGCGAAGCAGTCGCTGTATTCGGCGAGGAGGTCAATCAGCTGCCGTCGTTTAAGTGCTGGAAGCTTGGGGTCATTGTCGAGCTGCGCTGGTGGTGTAATGTCTTACTGAGGTGGCGATGATCCTTCAGCAATAGCGGCGATTTCGGTGGAGTTCCGCAGTTCCACGACGTGGTCCACAGCGGCACCTTTCGTGAGGTGTTGCGTTTCTTGTCGGAAGTTCGTCACGAGGACCACGGTGCGCCCATCCTGAAGTTCAGCCACTCCTCTTGCGACGCCAATTCTTCTTCCCAGGAGTAATTGAAGTATGCCTTCCAGAACAACTTCGCTGCAGGTAGCTGCATCGGTCACGACGGCTGACAACACTTGATCGCGGCGGCAGGTTCACGTTGTCGGCAGTGACTCGGACGGCGGCTGCCGCTGTTTGAGGTTTCTCTGAGTGCGGAACAGGCGTTCGCAGAGTCGATCTTCAAAATATCTTGCAGGCCAACTGTTGATGACATTGATTATATTCAACGGACACATTAAAAAAAGCAAAATACATAAGCACCCATACGACGCATATACCACAGTACCAAAGGGAACAACCATGTATACAACCTATACGCATCATGGTGAATAATGGAGAATATAATTTGATGTTTGGCCATGGTTGTCTACCATACATTTTGTCTCAGATGGCACATACATTTTTTTCTAGGCATGTCTTCAAGGATTGTCTTTTTGCGAATAAACAGGTGGGCGAAAAGCACAAATAATATTTCGTGATCTATGTGCACACTACGTGCATATGGTACGGGAGATTGTCTTATTACTCCTCCTATTTGTGCAGTGCACGGATAAAACTATATCACTTTATTAATTTTTTTACGTGAATCTTTTGCATGGTATCAGGGCTATGGGCCGTGTGGGTGCTTGTTTATTTAAATATGAGCGTACTATATTTATGTAATTTTGTTTTTCAGTGGACAAAGCAACATATCCATGTGCTGTCAACCTACTCAAAATTTTGGTACTGGCTGAAAATCGCGAAGGCTTTGGAAATAATGATCGCCAAACAGAGGAAAGACCTATCAACGTTCGGCTCCAGGTGAGCTTTCAATCAAATAATTTCACGTCATGCTCAAGGTATGCTGCGCAGATATATAAGTAAACATTTCATATTCATTCACAGAGTGGGCCGACGATAATAATAATTGAATTTTATTCCTATCACAACTTGCTGGCGTCGATGAGGAAAAATGCTCAGCAATACTGTGTTAATTTACAGTACAGCCGCAACGATAGGTGCGACACGTCACGGCGAAGTTGTTGCGCATCGGTGTCACGTTCACGCACCGTTGGGTGCGTAAACAAAAGCGTTCGGAACAGAATGGACATCTGACCATTTCGTTCCGAAAACATTTGTTTCTTTTTTTTTTCCGGAACGTGTGCTCGCGTGTCTTCCGGGAGTGCTACAACTACATTTTTTTATCGGCTATTTCTCTGTATTTTTCGAGAGAGCGCGTACAATGGGCATCGGGTACAACAATAGCCCAAAGCAGAGAGCTGGTCATTAAATAGAAGTCGTAGCTCAATATAAAAAAAGAAAGTGAAGCTAAGCCGTGGCTCAGTGGTAACCAGCGTTACTAGATTGGGTCAGTTGTCGAACTCGTGCGGAGGGGGGTACCCCCTCACTCCCTTCAGTTCTCCTCCCGTCGTTTGACGCGACATCTAGATTTTCGTTTTAAAACTGTGTGTTCCATAGTGTCCGGTGGAACCCCATCTCGACGCTGTGCTTCGAAACGTACGTATTTCATAGAATGCACTGCAGTTACCATAGCAGCCACCGGGAGCGTCGAACAACGGGAGGTGAAGCGTGGGGGCAGAGGGGGGGGGGTACTGCTGGTACATGCAGCGTCTATGAGCAGTTCCGTAACTGAGCTAATCTAATAACGTTGGTGGTAGCTTCTCCGCTTAGCACGCAGCGAACCCAAATGCGATTCCTAGTCAAAAATTTTGTAACATCACCGACGGACGCCCTAAGTTGCGAAACTAGGACATCAAAAACATCAACAACTACTACTACAACTGAATCATCGACAACGGACGTCGTTCACAGTTGTGGAAAGAGCCCGTAACAACTATCGTTGTAAAAAGCTGAATACACAGCTTGCCGTGTATTTGACCGCCTATGGTACCCAGCGACGTACGCGCGGCAAAAAAGATACACAAAAGAAACGATATACAAGAGTCACAACTGGGTGTTTCTAAGTCAGATCGTACAGTGACTGTCTGGGTCATAGTTTTGATATTTTTGTCAAAATATAGTTGTCAAAGCCCTGTAGTCGTTAGGAATATTCAGCTATATGTGAACACCGCAGCTAAAATCTTTTCAGAGACATAAATATAAAGAAGCTCATGGCGTGGACATCGCCGAGATTTTTCTATGGTGATTTGTACAGCAGACAATTTCAGACCAAAGCAGGCACGTAATTAAATTTTATTTTCGTCGTTCTTGACAGACAAGTTACACCTTTCACACAAAATAATAAGAGATTACAATAATATTTTTTTCTGCAAAAAAAAAGAAACATGTAAAAAACGCGTTTTAGACACATTCACAAAATTATTTACTCAAGAAAAACTTAATAAAAATGTATAAAACTATAAAATTGTGCGTCTTGAAATTCCGCTGACGAATGTATAAGATTTGCTTTGTCACTATTGTAGTTTTATTATTAATCCAGAAACGTAAGTCATTTCCGTAAAAGTAACTTGAACTAATTTGCGGTGGCAAAATATTGAGTAGCACATGACCTCCAAGTGAGGAAAGCGAGAATCCTCTTTACATATTAAGCTAGCGTGTCTTCGTTATAAGAGACTTGCCGCACGACGCCTTTTCCTACGATATATTTTTTTTAAACTCTACAAGAAGTTCTTATGTGAGCTCGTACAATGATGGCGCGGCTCATATTTTTTATATTTCTGTGAACATATACATGACAGTTGTATCCTGAGGAGAAACACTGAGCTATATATGCCCCTACAGCTAATATTTTCCAGATATCTAAAATTAAGATCCCTGAGGCTTCGACATTGTGGAGGTTTCACTACAGTAATTTCACAGCTGTAAATTTCACACCGAAGCAAATACGTAGTCAAACTTTTTTTCATTTTGCAGATGGGTTACAATATGTACACGAAATATTTAAAATGACAATAAAATATATTTTTTAAGAAACAACAACTAAACACATCAATAAAACACGTTTTACAGACGCATTCGCAAATTATTTAGCACCAAACATTTTCAGCAAACTTTGCAAGATATATACAAATATGCATCTGCCATAAATACGATTTGATCACCGGATGTGTTTTTTTTAAATGAAATAAAACTCCAGGTTGACAATAACACTGTCTCATCTGTGGTGGGAAAACGTTGAGTAATATACAATCTTGCAATGAGTAAAGAGATCAGAAACTTGCACTTAAAACAAGCCGCGACGACTTTGTTCGGGTGCTCTACCGCACGGCACGAAAGGTCCCGAGCGTTACCTAAAACTTTATTTAAAAATTTAAAACGTTTTATGCAAAAGCGGGCTAGTTTAACTGGCGTAGGAAGTTACTTTAATCTGAAATGCTATTATGTGTTTGACATTCACGAAAAGAAAACTGTCTCATACTGAGAATGCCCGAAGCGTAAGTAATCTTCATAGTTTGTGCCGAGCAAGATGCCACGTTGATTTATGGCCTCTTGGCATATGACGAATTCAATAAATGGAATAGATTGATGCCTTTCGTCATTTTCACCATTGTTTACCCTGCTTGCTTTGCCGCACAAAACTTCCTAACCCCCTACGCAAACAAGTAGAACAGGCAGACTTTTGCGACTTTTTCACAGACTACTTTCATGAGGTCGCTAGCTTTGACAATCGCTGTTCCGAGCGAAGATCTTAGTATAGCCAGCGTTGCGTGATTTTTAAGAGCACCATCCAGTCCACCACGGGTGCTCTTTTCATGTCCGGTGGCCGAGAAGATACATCTTGACGATGAGTACGGCTTCCGAGACAATTCGTGCCATTGGAAGCGATTCCTGAAATGTGCCGCCGCTCCATCAGATACCAAAATTATCCCCCAAAAAGTTTATAGTAATCGCCAACATAATATTTTATAGCCTCTGTGACTAGAAGGGCATGTGCTGTGTCATGCGTTGTCCCATCGTTGATAACGGCAAAGCTTAGCTTGCCAGCCTTGCGCGGAGGTGACCATGCATGTGAAGAGACACTTGAGATCTTTTTTTCTAATGAAAGCTTTGCACTCAGTTGGATAAAGAACAGGTCAATTTTTGGAGAATTCAAAGCGGAACGTCACTGTTTTGGTAGAAGTGTTCTTGTGTCCCGATCAGTCCCTGTTGAGCGTTACGAATGTAAGAATGCCTCATATACTTCTCGCCCCATGACTGAAATTCCCTCAGAAAGGCGGGAGCGTCCATTAACTTTTTTTAATGCATTTTTTGGTGTCGTACAATCCGAACGCCACCTCGTCGTCATCCTCAAGATGAAGGTAATTCAACGATGTGGTCTACGTTTTGGGGTACTTTTCGCAATTGTGTAGAAAACAGTCGGTTTGTGGATTAGTCCAAAGGCAGACGCTCTTGAGGTCGTCTTCAGTAAACGCCTGCCCGAAGGCATCGAGATTGCCGTTAAAAGCAACTGCATATTCCCGAAACAAATCCGTGCACACAGCTCATGCTTGTGACTCGTTGTGACCCATTCTGGTCGCAAGGCGTACAACTTTGTGGTTCCAAGTTTCCGATGAGGATTGTCCTTCCTGACCAGCTGAAAGGCTTTTTTATTATTGAGCCTGTCATAAACCTTTTCACGACTTTGGGGTTCTTGTCATTGATGGCGGTTGTGATGACGTCGTTTTCGTTTGGAATCCAGACAAAGCATGCGAGGTCGTCGCGCGTGTAGTGCTCAAGTGCAACCCTCACGTCTTTGGAATTTGCCTTTTTTCCTGTGGAGGGATCGGGGGTTGCCACTCAATCTCCTTGTTGGAGCGATCACGTAGGGAGTCGCCTCCGGCACCAAGCAATGTTTATCTTTCTTGGATTTACTTTGTGCAAAAGTCTGTACAATCGCCTGCGCTCCTGATGGGGGCTGGATGCCTTTAGTGATTTGTGGAACGCCTCAAACCACTCCGCACAGTGCTCACAAGTCCCATCGGGAGTTTTCAGACCGTAAACGCTAGACAGTTTTCTTCTAATAAAAAAATCAGTTGAATTTCTTGCTTATTCAAGTACGATGCGCGCTTTTATGCTTTAATAACTTTACGTGGCTTTAGTGAAGTTACCGACGGACTAACCGCCCACAAGTTGTGATTTCAATTCAATTCGATTCAATTTTTATTTCTTACCAAGTCATACAAAATAAAGAGCTGACTCACAGAAGCAGCATTCTGCTTGTACGTGGGGCCATGCGACCAAATCAAATACAAGTTGTTAACAATAACCACTCCGCGACACAAAAAGAAAAAAAGGAGAAAAGTATTACTGTGTAACAGTGAAAGGAGCGATTCACTTCGTCAACAATTTCATCCGAATCCAGGAAAAAAGAGTCCGATGTACTCACGTTGTGGGGTGAAGCAATCTCGCTCTGAATTTATTCGAAGCAAGGCTTGCATAGAAGGTGAGATGTGCTCGCAGGTAGTGGATCAACTAGTTTTTTCGAATTTCATTTTGTTGAGCCTTTAACGGGCAGAAGGTGTTTGTCGCCCGGCACTTTTTCTTGTGTCGTCGTCGATAGTCCACACATCGTTGTCCAAGAGAGAAATCGACATTTGCTACCGCGACAAAGAATCGTACGTTGCTGTTACGTATAGATCGAGACAAAACACCGTGATAGGATTCACGCGAAGCGCCATTAGCTTTACTAACCCAAAGCATGACAGTGACACAGGCGTGGTCCTGCTCGAGAAGGGTTCGGCGTAGAAGCGACGAAGTTCTGGGCTCGCGGAGGGTCGTTTGGAGATGCCTTCACGCACTCCGCGCTCGTGCACAACACTCAAGCACACGACAACCACAAGAGAGGTCTTGCTCAGTGAAATCCTGATTGGACGGGAAAGAATTATTGCGGTGTGCTAGACGAGTTTTGACGGGAGCTTCTTGACATGGACCCGGAGGAGCACCAGAACCAGCGTCGTGTCAGCACGGTGCGATGTTGGAGTTTCGCGGCACTGTGGGGTGGCGAACAGGTTCGGTTCGTCCTCGCTGGCGTCTGCTCGTCGTCTCCCTCGTGTGGATGGACTTAGGAGGCGGCGAACCGCGGACATGTCGTCACGTGATCAATCTGTCCGCGAACCACTCCGTCGTGTGAATCGCCCTTTAGCAGATAGATCGCGAAGGCGTGTCACAGGCGCATACAAGCCGCGACGCTGAGCCGCCAGCACTTGCGAAGGGCTCGCGCCGGTGCGCGCAGTTTGTCAGGCGCCACAGCATTGGATATGCCGGATGGTGTTACGGCTTCGCAGGCATTCATTCAATCAATCAATCTTTATTGACTCCAGTTTGAAAAAGGAGACAGGAAAAAAATTACATTGCGTAGCTTGACCTCACATACAGACTTGGGCAGATTAATCAGCACTTACAAAAACATTACATGACATCATCAATCATGAGAAAAAAAGGCAGACAGAGCATGATACAGTTTTTGATATAATTAACAGAACAGAACTTCTAAAATAGTTGTTGTAAAATACCATTGTCTAATTTAGTTATTTGACATAATTTCGATGTGAATATTTTTTTAATGCGTTATTTAATGGTAAATGCTGCAGTATACTGTAGCATTTAAAATCCGTAATTGGTCCTGGGATGCGGCACTCTACGGTGCTCTGGACTACGCGTATAATAAAACGAAGAGTTTTCAACCAGCGAAGCTAAGGGGAGAAATGATTTGTTATGATAAGAAATACTACCTTTATTCTTCTGAATTGATGTCTGTGTATAAAAGAAATAAAAACACTTTACTTCAAATTTTGAGAATAAAATATTGGTATTAATATTACATGGTACATTGGCTAATATATGTAAGAACATTTTTTGTGCGATGCACAATCTCTTTAGGATTAATTTTGTCGTATTTCCCCATACGAACTGGCAGTACATTAAATGTGAAGCAAACAATGGGTTACATAAAAGAATCTTGACGACTTTCTGGTTGCGAAGGCATGCCATAGACGCAAACAAGCTGCAACGTTGAGCCGCCGGCGCTTGCGAAGGGCTCGCGCCGCTGCGCGCAGTTTGTCAGGACTCAGGCGCCGCAGCGTTGGATATGCCGAAGGGAGTTGCGGCTTCGCAGGCATTCGGACAAATGATTCGCGGCGACAAAGCGGCGTGCTGTAGCTTGGTCAAGTAAGCGATTCTCGAAGGCACACGTTAGAGTGCGGAGTCAACAAATCGAGCGCGGGCGGCCAAATCGCAGCGCACTCGGCTCCTCGGCTCTCGCGTCGCGATTGTGCATTCAGAAGCATTGCCCACACCTATGACAAGGGCGCGGGTGTTCATAAACGACTCCTCTCAACTGCACACGGGTCAAATGAATCAAAAGGAACAGCTGAGCGCGATAGGAATCGGTAGCAACAGTAGCACTCACCGGAGGAACCACACGCGAAGCGCCATGTTCGTCCGTCGGCACTCCCGTCGAAAAAGGCAAAAGAAAGAGACAAATACTATATATATACAAGAACTATCAAGCGCAGAAAAGAATACAAACAATTAAAAGCAATGCAAATACACTAGAATAGGTAAAATAGGTAATAAAAGTGAAAACAAGAGGATTAAGAGGACGCAAACGGCAAGGCAAAGCGATCCCATGGGAGAGCGGACAGGCGAAGGAACAACGTTCTCACAAACCTGCGCGCGCGGGACCGGGCGCTTGGAGGATTTCGCAAAAGTTTTTTTTTTAAGAAATGCTGTGAATTTCTTCAGCGCTGCAGTTTTGAGGGCACAAATATGTAAACTCTTCTTGTGGCAAAAACTGGGAGCATGACGGACATGTTTCGCGTGCTGACATAGCGCGGGCGCAGTACCGATATTAGAGCACGCACACACTATATGGCGCGAAGTCAAATTCCATTTGGATCGCGTTCAGTTATTGCCCCGGACCTAAGGGGTATTGATGTCACAGTGTCCCAGCACTGCGCAGTCCGGAAGACGTATGCCGAAAGCTCGCGCTGTATAGCCCAGGGATCCTGTGCTAAATCCCCACCCCTGCCAGTTTCGATCTGGATGAGCCTCGTACCGGCGTGCGTTTGTATCTCACTATACTGCGAGGCGCTGGTTAAATACTTCAGGCTAGAAGTCGTACTGCACTCGCTAAATTGCTCATTCACAGCATAGATACTTGTCCGCCCCCAGTGTTGTGAAGTACTTTAAGTGCATTGTACTTAAAGTACTACTTTAAGTAGGTTTAGGAAACTTGTACTTTACTTGGAAGTACATTCTCTCAGTATGCATTTGTACTTTACTTAAAGTATTTTTTCTGGTACTTTTTGAGAAAAGTACAATTTCCGACTTTAAAATAAATTCTTTAAATTTCGTTTGTTAAGTTTGTATCACGAAATGATGCGTTGTCAACTCGCGAAAAATACCGAGAGGGATATTCTACTCTCACCAGAAAGGTGAGCAGACGACGCATCGCTCCGTTTGATCTGGGGGCGGCTTTCCCGTAGCTATTTGAACTCTCGCTACTTCTCGGTCGGTCAACGCAAGCGAGGATGTTTAAAATATTAGGAGAGCAAAATTAACCATAATGTGGCACCTGAAACTGTGGTGCGGAAAACTAAACTTTCATGTCGAAGAAAAAATGAAAGCCGTTTACAACTCCCTGTAACGCCGAACTAGAGCGCAGCTCTTGAGGAGGAGGAGGGAAGGAGTACTGAGGGGAGGGTAAACTCCTCCTCCTCAACTCCTCATCCTACCAAATACTCCTCCATTCCTCCTCCCATTCCTCCTCCCCCTCCTCCTCCTCCCCTTCCTCCTCCACCTCCTTCCTCCTCCTTCCTCCTCACCTTCCTTCTCCTCCCAATCCTCCTTCCCTTCGCCCCTCCCCCGCCTCCTCCCCTCCTTCTTCCTCCTCCTCCCCCTCCCCCTCCTCCTCCCTCCTCCTTTCCGCGCGGTGCACTATGGGATATTACCCATGATGCACCGCGCGGTTACGCACAACGGTGACGCCGACGGCGACGGCGACGCCGTTCAAGCCAGAAACGGGCGCCTAAGAGCTGCGCTCTAAAAGACAAGAGAGGAGAACGTCACAATGTTTAGAGACATTCTCTTTGGTCTTTTCCTTCGACTTGAAAGGGTCCTTAATTTTTTCGCGCCATGATCTCAGATGCCATTTATCACCAGCTCGCTTGCACACTCACTGTTTTTGCTATTAAGGAGAGGACACTCCACTATGAGAGGATTGTTTGAGGAAGCCACCGGGCTGACGCCGTGCTCTCCCTAGTACATTTAACCCCCTTGGGTGCAACAATCCACTGCAAGTGGCGCCAAATTCAGAAGAGGGACTTCTGAATTTGGCTCCATTTCTGAAAATAACTACTCTGTGGCCACTTGACATTATTACATATTCGACGCTGTTTTTGAAAATAGGTGATGCACCCGGGCAATGCATACCAGTTAAAAAATCAGCGTATAGGGGAAATGAAAGGACATCATGAAAAATAGTGTTAAAATACTTGCACTTTACTTTGAAAGTACATTGTATCTATGGTACTTTACTTCACGTACATTGCACCCAGTATACTTACTACTTTACTTGAAGTACATTACTTCTCATATACTTTGTACTTTACTTGAAGTACCTTGTAGATGTACTTTACCCAACACTGTCCGCCCCTGAACGGCTGACAAACGTCACGCTGCCTATATATCCATACAATTACCGCTGGCCCTAAATTTTAAAAATAAATGGTCAGAACGTTTATGTAAAGTTTGTTGCCTGACGACATGCCTTTTGCTTTGCGTGTTCGGCCTCATATCCCCGAGCCTCAGGCAGGGAAGAGAATAGATTATTTTTACAACAAGCTGGGGGGCTTGTAAGAGGGAAATATTGAGCGTTTCGAAATTTGGAAAATCAAAATAATTATTTGAGCTATACATGCACGTTTGCGTATGCTATCTAACCTCTGTAGTCAAAATGACACATAAGCAAAACATTAGCAAGTGGGTACAGTTGATTATCGTATGTACAAGGTGTGAGTAATGTTTGTTTTTTTGCCGGATGACTGAAACAGTTCACAAAAACTCAACAATTCATTTCTGGAAGTAACTATCCTCTCGCAGTTCTCGACAGATAAGTTTTCCAGGCTTGCTACTTCATTTACCGATAACAACAAATGAAAAATCCGTTCACAGTCTCCTGGTTGTAATCAAATTTTCCCATTTCATTTGTGCCTGGCTAAGAGGATACCTTATGTCTCACTGAATACTGCTTGCTCTAAGCTTTCTTCATGAGCTTCTGTTTTATGTGTGAGAAAGGTACAAGTGTGTCTCAGGCTGCCACACACAACCGAATATCTAAAGACACATTCGCATGCTAACAACAAACACTCCCGCTGATTGCTTGTTGCCACACAACCAGCACTACATTAGCCGGCAGAGCGTCCTTCCAAGCTGCTTGGTTTGGGAAAGGAGAAGAAAGCGTGGTTTTGGCTGCCGCACATAAATGGCACTACAAAACGGCCTCATCAAAGTTCCTCTACACCACTCATTTCGTCGGCACTACTCTCAATGCCGGTGCAGCAGTCGGTACCCAAAGGAACTATAACGTCATCTAGTCTGGTGTTGATTTCACCATCCCGCCCCTGACCTCTTTCCCGAGAGACTTGCACATGAGCGCAGTCCCGCATTCAGTTTTCTGGAGGCACAAGGGCGATGGCTTGGTTAAGCAGTTCTTCGAGACCAGCGAGAGTGAAGAAAGTGTTGGTGGCAACGTACTCCTTCACCTGGCTACACATTATTTCAATGTTGAGCGCAAGTTCAGCTTCTTGCACGGGAGTTGCAATGAAGTCAGAACGCCGAGTTCTTATTGGCTGGTTAACACAAAATTGTGGGTAGACCTTAAGTCATCTAGGATTGAAGTCTACCCACTATCCTTTCAATCTAAGCCAATCAGAGCTCGGCGTCGTACTGACGTCACCGCAACTCCTGCGCAAGTAGCAGACGACTTGCTCGCCGCATACGATTGAGGCTCACAGTGGTTAGGAGAAAGCCGAACAACATTATGACCAGCAGCCCTGGCGAGGGCTTCAATCCGCTATTAAAGAAACCTGTGTTTGTTCTGGTTAACCAGGTGAAGGACCTCACGCTTCAACTGGTCACCAGACCCCGTGACGTTTTTTTCGGTCAAGAATAACTGAATTTTGCCCTTTCGCGTGGACATCGAGGGCAACTTTTCGAGCTGAACACTATGGTAGGAAGCCCACCATGGCCTGAAGCATGGAACACTATGGCAGGAAGTCCACTATAGTAGGAAGCATTATCCATGACAACAACACTCCGTTGTTCAATGTTTCGGCAGAAGTTGTTCCGTGAACCACTTCTCAAAGCGTGGGCTATTAATTTCACTGTTGTAGTCGGTCGTAGAACTTTTTGTTGCCCGAAAAACGAGACATCCCCGGTTCACAAAGCCCTTCTCACTGCCGGCATGAAGGACGATCAGCCGACCACCTTGGCCGCTTGGTGCACGAAGCTCGGTTGCGAAACCCTTGCGATAGTCATTCTCACGTAATGATACAGCGGTGTAATTGCCGACCTTCTCCTTGGTATGGCCAGCATTTCACCCAAATCTCGTCGAGGTAGTATATAGTCCTCCGAAAATGTTGGAAATAGTTGTAGACAAGAAATGCATTTATGGCTTGCAACTGACTTCATTCCGCCGTGCGGGCATTTATTTATAGTTTTGTTTTTGTGGCTTCGATGTGCCACTTCGGCATGCAAACTTACCACAATAAAAAAAAAAATGTTCGCAGCAGGTACACCACACACAAGACGGACCGAATCCCGGTATGGAGAGTAATCTATACTTTATTAAAATCGACTATACGCGCTTGTCACTCCACTTGCTCAACCAGATTGGCGTACAAAATACAAATGAAAAGCACGGACCCAGAACTAGGACAGCAAAATACAGATCAAAATTAACAAAAAATTGGGTTGTGGGTATATTTATACAGCGTGTAGTTGGTCTGTCATTTAAAGTTGCGACGAGTCACTCGCTGTAGATGAGCAATTTAGCCAGTGCGGTACAACCGCTAGCCTGGGGTCCTTAACGTGCACCACGCAGTAGTGATACACGACCGCACGCCGGTACGATGCTCATCCAGATCGAAACGGGCAGGGGTGGGGCTCGAACCCAGGATCCCTGGGTTCTGCAGCGCGAGCTTTCGCTCCACGCGCGTCGAGCTGGGTGTGTGCTTTAGCCCACTCATGGGCTAAAGCGCACACCTAAAGATGCAACGCGCAAAGCTGGCTGAGCGGGTGTCGCATGCTCAGCGCGGTCCGGCAACTCTTTTCTGGGCTCGCAGTTCTACGACTCTATGCTATATCAAAACTTCCTTGTCGTTTGCGGGCCGCTACTACTGTAAACTATTTGTATACATTGAGGGACACTAAATTCGGTGACAATCACGTAGTTGTTTGATGCTGGCATAAGTGTTTGACGAGTCTTTTTTTTTTTTTCAGTCGATCCCGCTTGCTTAATGTCTCGGCAGGTAAAGGTCCCGTATATTTGTGTTACTACGCGCCCGTTGTACGAAATCATAGAAATTTCGCGGAAGGGATCCTCGATATTTGCCATTAGTCGTGAGCTTTGTTTCCTTTCATTAGAAGCTGCCGCTTTTCGTTTTGCCTGCAGTTATAAACGATGCTGAAAGGTTGCCGTCTGGCGCTTGTTCTCGCTTGTTGAAATGAACATGAGTTTCAGCGAGAAGTTCGTGTCTGGTTTGTTATAAATATTCGTGTTTGAAACGTAGCGCTATGAGCGTAAAGTTGTGATGGTAGGATTTTTGCAGTTCTTGATTTGTATATGAGGTTTACATATTGATGATCCTCCACAGACCACTTGCGGACTTAGCCCAACAAGGAGGATCCTGGAAGGCATGTGCATCGCGCGTGGCATGCTCGCGTCTGTAGCAATATATTTGAAGCGAACAAAATAGAAGGACGAGCGTTCTTTGTATCCTTAGATAAATCATACCCAGAAATTATTAAAAAAAAAGAAACAACCAACGCGCGTGGGATAAAACTCCTCAGGATGCTCCTAGGTGACATTTGCAAATTGACTGGACAATCGTTCTCGCCTTTCTGACAATCGTTTGGCCCACAGTTGACGGTTTAGTGGAGGCCATAATGAATACCGCAACCACGAAAAAAAATGTTCCCGGCACGCCGTCTTACTCGAAGATACCCCCGCGAAGAGCACCGTCATGTGGCGGACAGTTGATGCTGGATGTGTCTAAGAAGCGCGTAGCTTCCACTGTGATGTCAGCTCATGGGATAAGTCATAGTCTCCTCTATACCGACAAAGCCTGGCGGATCGCCATGAGTCGCGGCCGCCGAAAGTGAAAAGGTAGAGCGGCGGACAACGGATGGAGAGGAGAGTCATGTAACGGGCGCCCCGTTGCGGCGAGACGCCGAAACACAATTCTCACGAGCGATGAAATGTCCGCTTGTGCCCCTCGCGTTTCTCGCGCGTCCTCGCCGCTGCAAAAGCTGTGCCCTAACTACCCCGAGAAATGCTGTGTTACCAGATCCTCGCGCTCCAAATCTGCGACCGGGCGAACTATGGCTCCGTCGTCGAACTGCCAGGCTTAGGAGGCTATTGATAAGTATAAAAGTAACGATGTCAAATCAAGTGGAATGCGACTAGGTTTTAAAAGGTTGCACACTGCGTGTATTACAATGTTTTGAGAAAGTGTCTCAACTGGATGTACTGTCTATATGCTTGTCACTCTTATTTTGTTCTGACCATACGCTTTTTATTCTCTATTCTTTATTTACGTGTTTTAATAACAGCACTGGCTGTCAACAAAACTTAGTATCAAGTCTAATATGCCCAATTGACATTCACAATATTTAAGCCTGGAGAACTTCCTTCGAGTATTTCCAACTCCACCAAATTCAAACGTCATAAGTGAACGAAAAGGAAAGGGCACAAATGAGCTAGTGTAAAATTAGATAACAAAAAAAAACAAACAAAAACAACAACAAGAAAGCGAGATTGCCTTTCGTTGACACTAAAGGTCGGTTCTCACATGCAGCGAAGCGCTAATGTAGCGCTCCTCACGTGCCGTCAGCTACTTATCGTCTGCCATGAGCAACAGTTTTGACGGTGCGATGCAAAAGCTGGTGAACGCTCCCGTCAGCACGCGCTTAGCGCGAGGTAAGCGCTACGCTTGTAGCGCTCCGCTTCATGTGTGAACAGGCCTTTACACTAAAATGTCGTTCACCCGCAGTTTCGGGTTTCGTTTTTCATTATCTGATTAATCTTGGTTGACGGAAACTAACCACGCTGCTACTGAACTCGAAAAAAAAAAAAAAAAACCGCGCATTGATGGTGACATTTTTATCGAACATAAGCCCTGAATCCTGAACGTTCGCGCAAATAATAAAACACCCTCTATCCAATATTTAAAAAAAAAACAACTTATTTTTGCCTTGCTGCAATTCTTTTTCCTTTTTCTTTTGTAAGAACGGGTTTGATGAAATGTCGGTTCTCTGCGTTCAAACGAATATACCTGTATATGTGACACTGCATACATGAAAGGTTGCCAGTTTTATTTTCATTTGATCTATTGTTCAGACTGAAGGTATTGCAAGTGTCAGAGCGTACGCTCTTTGTTACCCATTTGCGAGCTCTGACTGAAAAACCGGTAGGAGGTCACCGAGTCTTTCCGAAGCTCTCAAGGACTCGTAAATATTTCGTATTCTTGCGGTACACGGGAAAAGGTACCTCTAGACACAATTTTTTACCCAGACTTCTGGCATGGGTGTAAAGAAATGTAAGGTGGCGGTGTTACAGTTATAACGCATACCGAAATTTCGCCGCCCTACATTTTCCCGCTAGGACAGCCCTCCCGCTATAGTCCATTGCAACTCAAGAAGGCTGGGTGAGGGTAAGACGGGCCAGGGAGGAGGTAGAAGATGGAACTAGACGGAAGGTTAAAGAGAGAAGGAGGTTTCCCCCTCCCTTCTCCAGCGTTCCGTCTGCTTCCTCCTCCCCGGCCCGTCTTACCCTAGCCCTATCAAGGGCCCTTGGCTAAGACATAATAGGATGCGGAGGATAAGCCAACTCGCAATGACCTTCATATTGCCGCTCGCAGGGCCAAGAAAGCAACGCTCGGTCGCGGACTTCAAGAAGATTCGCGTTCATTCTGGTTCCGATCGTAACTTTCGTCCTGCTTTCTTGTTCTCGATAGTGCTAGTTCATCCTCGCCCCGAGCTCGCGACGCTCGAACCTTCTTGGCCGAACTTTCGAGATAGTGACGCGCTGTAGATAAGCAGCTGCCGGCGACCTTGTCGAGTCAGTCTCGCTCTTACTCTCTGTAACGCTTCCGAATCGCCGCCTGCTTTTCTGCTGCCTCGACGCTCTTTCTAATTTTTTTTTGGCACAAGTTCGCCGATTAAACCTTTATTTTCAGTTCACTGTTCGTCTTCTCGTCACCTTCATTTGCGACATTTCTCGTGGAGGTGCGGGGTAACAGAGAGCGAGTGGACGTGACCGTGGTCTAGAAGTCAGGCCGAAAAGGAATGTAACGTGTGACGGACGACGGCGTCAAGCATCGTCGTCAGCTTTCTGCCGTGCACCAGCTGAAAAGGTGTAATCCCAGTGGTTTCTTGAACCGCCGTGTTGTACGCAAACGTGACGTAGGGCAACACCTCATTCCACGTCTTGTGTTCCACGTCCACGTACATCGAGATCATGTCGGCGATGGTCTTGTTTAGTAGCCCCGTGAGCCCGTTGGTCTGCGGGTGATATGCCGTGGTCCGGCGGTGGTCGGTGTGGCTCAGGCGGTTTATCTCTTGTACTTGTTCATGAATGGCCTCCCTTTCCTTTGGGGAGACCCGGCACGGCGGCCGATGCACAGGGAGCGCATCTTCGTTGGTAACGATGGGATGTTTCGCAAGTGTTGTCTGGCGCACTTTCGACGTCGTCGCAAAGCAGTCGCTAAATTCGGCGAAGAGGTCTTTGAGCTGTCTTCGTTCCGTGGCACTGAACTTGGGGTTAACGTCGAGCTGCGGCGGCGGTTTACTGCGCGGCTGACGTGCCGAGGGCTTTTCGAAGATTGCGGAGATTTTGGCGTCTGCCCGAAGTTCCTCGACGTGTCCTACAGTGGCACCTTTCGTGATGTGCTGCGCCTCCTCTCGGAAGTTCGTCATGAGGACCAAAGTGCGCCCATCTTTCAGCTCTGCTGCGCCCCTTGCGACACCTTTTCCTCTCCAAAGGAGCAGTTGGACGTCGCCTTCCAGAAGAACTTTCTCGCGGGCGACTGCATCGGTCACGACGGGCACAAGAACATCCGACCTTGGCGGCAGGTTCACGTGGTCCGCAATAACTGGAATGGCTGCTGGCGTCGTTTTGGATCCCTCTGGAGGTAGGACGGGCTTTCGCAGCGTCTACCTGTTCGCTCCAAGGTCGATCACGGCACCGTGCTCAGACAGGAAATCTATGCATAGGATGACGTCTCTGGAACAGTCCTTGAGGACGACGAATTTCACTGTGCAGGTCTCCCCGCGGATGTCCAGGCGTGCAGTACACCTTATCACTGGTGTGATGAGATGCCCGCCGGCGGTTCGTATTTTTGGGCCATCCTTCAGCGTCATCACTTTCCGAAGACGGCGAGAAAGCTTCCCACTTAAAACCTAATAGTTTGCTTTGGTGTCGATGAGTGCCGTCGCGTCGTGGCCGTCGATGGTAACGTCGATGTTATTCGACACCGTCGCAGAAGCGTCGTTCTGATGCGTCTCGTCGCTAGTGTTGGAGCCCCTCGACGTTTGTGGAGGATATTGTTGTAGTTCGTCCTCGGTAACACTTGCTTCCGGTATTGCCGCACTTTGTTTTCCCGGCGGGACACGAGAGACAGGCTACCTCGGCGGGACCGATGGAGAGGTGATGCAGCACGTCGAGGTGAAGGCGAGCGAGCTTCTCGCGGTGCAAAGGGTGCAGAAGACGGTGGACGGCGAAGATACTCGTCGATGTCTCGTGGGCGCTCACCATACCGCGGGCGCTCACCGTACCGCGGGCGCGGGTCGTTCGGGTGGAACCCGCGCAGCCCGAGTTGTCGGTACGGGCATTGGCGATAGACATGGTCGGCATTCCGGCAATGGACACACAGCGGGTGTCGGTCGGCCGTCCTCCACAGGTCGGTCTTCCTAGGGGCTGGTTTTCCCGGCCGCACGTACTGCCGTTTTTCAAGGTATTGGGAGTACTGCGGCACTGGAGGTTCATGTCGTGGTGGCACCGTAGCTGGGCGAGAGTTTACTGCGGTCGTCTGGCCGTGGCGGCGTAGGTCAGCGTCAGTTCCCCGGGGCTGGCACGTCAACGAGAGTTTCAGGCTGCAAGGCCCCCTGTACCTCGTCGCGCACGATTTCGGCGACTGACAGTGACGTCGGGCGCTCGGAGCTCATCTCGGACGACGTCCCGGATGATCTGCCGCAGGTATTCGTTGCCGACACCATCGACATCGGAGCAAGGTGCTCAAACAGCCGAAACCGTTGACACACCGGCGAGTCGTTGATAGTGGACAGCTCTGGCCGACAGTGCTCGCTCCATGGTGGTCGCCTCGGCCACGAAGCCTTCAACCGTTGTCGGGGGGCTGCGGACAAGACCACCGAAGATTTCACTCTTGACGCCCCTCACGAGGAAGCGCAACTTCTTCTCCTCGGTGGCTTGCGGGTCGGCGCGTCTACACAGTCATAGCACGTCTTCAACGAAGCTGGTCAGCTTTCGTGGCGTGCTTGAGTCCGCGTCTGAAGCAGGCCCTCCGCCTTCTATCGCCGGTATTGGATCGAGAAGGTGCGCTTCAACTCGGTGGCGCAGATATCCCATGAAGTGAGCGAAGCCTCGTGGCTCTCGAACCAGTGCCTCGCGGTGCCTTCCAGTGAGACGTAGAGGTTCGGGAGGCGTTTTTCAACATTCCATTTGTTATGGCAGGCCACGCGCTCGTAGTGTAGGAGCCAGTCCTCGACGTCTTTATGGAGTTCGCCATGGAAGGGCGTCGGCGATCGAAGGGCGACGGGCGGGTAGACGACGGGGGCGGCGGCAGGGGTCTGCGACGATTCGGTGCTCATTGTCGGCTTCGTGGACTGGTGGGTCTTCTTAGGCGGTGGGCCGATTTCCGGGGGCGAACCTTGGACACGCCGGCCTCGTCGGGTTTCGGTCGATTCCACGGACGGCCTTCTTGAGCCGGGGACTGGGCTTGCGCTGCGAGGCCTTCCTGAGGGGTACGCCTCATGGGCTGCGTTACCCCGCACCTTCACCAGAAATGTCACGAATTAAGGTGATGAGAAGGCGAACAGTGAAATGAAAATAAAGGTTTAATCGGCGAACTTGTGTCAAACAAAATACGTAAAGAAAGAGCGCCGAGGCAGCAGAAAAGCGGGCGGCGATTCGGCGGCGTAACAGGGAGGGAGAGCGAGACTGACTCGAGAAGGTGGCGGGCATCTGCTTCTGTACAGTGCGTCACTATCTCTAAAGTTCGGCAAAGAAGGTTCGAGCGTCGCGCGCTCGAGGCGAGGATGAATTTGCACTTTTGAGAACAAGAAAGCAGAACGAAAGTTACGTCCTGTGCAAGAATGAACGCGAATCTTCTAGGAGTCCGTGACCGAGTGTTGCTTTCCTGGCCCTGCGGGCGGCATTATGAGTTACACCATGAACGAGGGCGGATGCAACGACGCCAGGTAGTCGCTGGTAGTGGGAGGCTCGTGCCTGGAGAGCACGTTCGATATTCGTGGCCTCCGTCACGAATTGTTCGGCGGTCGACGGGGGTGGCGTACAAGCTTTCCAAATATGTTCTCCTTAACGCCAAGCATGTGAACTTTTAGCTTCTGTTCCTCCGTAGCGTGAGGGTTGGCGCGTGCACTTAGACGTAGCACATCTTCAACGAAGCTGGTTACGCTTTTGTTGACGCAGTGAGCGTTCACAGTATGGCAGCGCTCCAGAGGGACGATCCTGAGCTGCGCGCACTGATTGACCACTTGGAGGGACGAGGGAGCACGATTTCCCAAGCCTTCTTACGTGCCCTACCAAGATTCGCCGTCCGGAGAGGTATTCTATACAAAGCAAACTTCGGAACAGCAACTCGACGTAGCTCCTGGTAATTCCTACTAGTCTTTCAGAAAAGATCTTCCAAGGCTGCCACGACGACCCGACATCAGGTCACCTTGGCTACAGCAGCACTCTTGCACGAATCCGAGAACAATACTACTGGCCCAACCACCCGAAGACTGTACACTTCTACGTCCATTCGTGCCATGAATGTCAACGACGCAAGAAACCACCGACGAAGCCGGTAGGTCCCCTGCAACCAATCGCGCCCCCGACTGCACCGTTCCAGCAGATTCGAATGAATCTTCTTGGACCTTTCCCACCGTCGACGCAGGGAAACCGCTGAAAAAATCGTGGCAACTGATTATCTCACCAGATACGCCGAGACAAAAGCCCTGCCGTCGGGAACCGCCGTGGAAGTAGCCATGTTCTTCGTTGAGTCTAATATCCTCCGACACGGCGCTCCCAAGTCCTGATTACGGACCGAGGCTCCTCGTTCATGGCGCAATTGACACAAGAGATACTCCCCTTGATCCACACCGACCACCGCGGGACCACGGCATACCACCCGCAGACCAACGGGCTGACGAAGAGACTAAACAAGACCATCGCCGACATGATCTCGATGTCCAGGCGTGGACGTGGAACTCAAGACGTGGGATGAGGTGTTGCCCTATGTCACATTTGCATACAACACGGCGGTTCAAAAACCACTGGAATTACACCTTTTCAGCTGGTGCACGGCAGAAAGCTGACGACGATGCTCGACGCCATGCTGCCCCACTACCCGACGGACGACGGCACTGACGACGCCCAGGTGGTCACCCAACGAGCAGAAGAGGTACGCCAGCTAGCTAACCTTGACATAAATGACCAGCAACGTGTCGACGCTGGCCGGTACAACCTTCGTCGCCGCGACGTGGAGTTCCAGCCCGGAGACAGGGTGTGGGTGTGGACGCCCACTCGCCGCCGAGGCCTCAGCGGGAAGCTGTTAAAGCGCTACTTTGGACCCTACAAGGTCATTCGCCGCCTTGGGGACTTGAACTACGAGGTACTCCCCCACTAAACCCGACCATCAGGACGCCGCCAGCCACGACCCGAAGTCGTTCACGTAGTTCGACTCAAACCGTTCTACGCGCGTTAGGATTGTGACACTGCATGTTTATTTTGCTTCACCGTAAAAATGTTAGCCATTTCTGTTTTAATTTGGCGTGGCATCGGCACGATGCACTTTTAAAAGGTGGGATAATGCCGCCCGCAGGGCCTAGAAAGCAATGCTCGGTCACGGACTTCTAGAAGGCTCGCGTTTATTCTGGTTCCGGTGTTAACTTTCGTCCTGCTTTCTTGTTCACGAAAGTGACAAATCATCCTCGCCCCGAGCGCGCGACGCTCGAACCTTTGCCGAACTTCCGAGATAGTGACGCACTGTAGAGAAGCAGCTGCCCGCAACCTTGTCGAGTCAGTCTCGCTCTCGCTCTCTGTTACCCCCGCCGAATCGCCGCCTCTGCTTTTTTGCTGCCTCGACGCTCTTTCATTACATATTTTGTTTGGCACATGTTTGCCGATTAAACCTTTAATTTCAGTTCACTGCTCGTCTTCTCGTCACCTTTATTCGTGACAATATCCATTCACCATAAAGTAGAACCCCATGTGTGGCAAAAACGCTCTCCAACAAGTACAAGCTGTGTTTTTCCAAACAAACAAACCCAAACGAAAAAAAAAAAATAAAAACGGCGAGACCCTCGCACGGTGAGGCAAAACCGCCACTGTCTGAGGGAAAATCAGCGGGCTTCCACAGTTCATTTCCGCTGGCTTTCCCCTTGTAAATTGAAGACACGGCGGCATTCCGCCTCTGGACTTTCGGAAAAGGTCGTAAAAATGCTCGTGGGGATTTGAGCTTCACAATCTTTGCGCCGCCCCGTCTCGAGTACGTAACAACCCAAGCGGCGAAGTCTGGCTGCCTGTCACCGCCGTACTCTTTTGTGTATTTATTTCCCCCTCTATCTCCCGTCAAACCACAGCGCCACCTAGGAAAAATAGCTGACATAAAGGAACCGAGTGAAACCACCTTAAATACCGGGCGATAATGAAAACGCTTAGCCCGATGAGTCGTTACCTTCTTTACCCTCTTTACCCTCTTGCTGATTAATAAACTGATTGATCGATTGCGTTGACCTCAAAGCATATTATATAAAGAAAGTGTCAATACTATACTCATTTATTCTCTTAGATTCATTATCATTTCATCCATGGTGAACTCTGCAGCATCGCTTGAAAGCTGACAATGTAGCACCAAAGAAAGGGGAAAAAACGCAGGCAAACCAGTTGAAAAATAATATATTTTTGTTTTTGCCAAATTACTTATTTTCAGAACCACTTTGATTACCATCGTCGAGAATGGTAAAGCATTTGCAGTGGAACCCAGGAGTTCTGTGTTCTAAACAATATAAATGAGCTCCAAGCAGCAAACCAAGCATTTGTTCATTCTCCCGAACATATCTTGCTTGAATCTCATCCGATTCACCAAAAACAAATATATCTAATATGAAGCATTATTCGAGTATTTGGAGGACTCTTAATCAATTTCCCAGCCATACTAAATACGTGTGCTACAGTCTTGTCCCTGAAACTTGTTCCCATTTTTCTTTTAGGTCTCACTTAGAGAGTCGGAAGTAATAGAGGATTGCAGCGCTTCTGAAGTTTACAGCCGATTATGGGAATATGAAGATGTTTGCGCTAGGGCAAGAGGGGTAAGTGGCGGGTGCCAAAACTTTGCGTCCTGAGGTTAAGTGTGGAGAGGACGCTCAGGCGAAACTTTGTTAGTCACTGTTTGGCCTCGAAATTTGTGCAGCACATTGATAGACACATCTTAACTAAGAATCAAAATCGCAAGCTACAATAATTGTTGTCGCGCAGTCATTGAAATTGCAAACGTGGTCCGAGAGGCTCAGTGACCCTACTGGCAACACTCAAAACGTGACGTCAAGGGTTGTGAGCGAGCACCACAGCTTGCTCCCGAGCAACTTTAATACGTTTCTTAATAAACAAAAAAGTAAGGGTTCATAACGAATATCACTACACATATATAAAAAAGCCGCGCCCAATATTGTGTTTTAGACTGCCTGTTTCACGCTCAAGTTTTAAAGGCGACGTATAGCCTCCTACAGAACGCGCGAAAATTGGAATGTTCGTTTTATTTTAACCTTCGTTTGCCATTTTTTAATGCTGTTTTGAATTTACAGATCATTATTAGCATGCAGGGAAGGGTAACACCTGTTTTTGTGTTAGTAGAGCCTTAACTCTAGAAACCGCCGGAGTCACCTTTAAGTTGATCGAATTGTTTAAACCTGAAACAAAAAAATCTCTGCCAGGCAGTTGTATCATCCTCGCGCATTTCACTTGAAACCGTTATCCCTACTACTGTGAATTTGTTTCATTTATGTTTGTATCAGGTAATGACATTCATGCTAAACAAAGTGTTACGTCATGCATATCGCTAGACAAATTTAAGATTTCTTTAAATATACCAGCCTGCGAGTGAATTAGTCTCTCTTCCCCTGCGACGCATTCTCAATTCTAACTGTATTTCACTGCCTAAAACTACGGTGCTTATTTGTTGCAAATCGGAAAAATGGCAGACTTCTGTTTTACGCCAGATTTCTATTCTACACCAGGGCAACTGAACTGTGTCTTTTTGTTTATGCCGGAAACCATGCGCTTCCAAGAACACCTAAAACAACAATTCAACACTGCAACTTTCCCATTTCCACGAAAAAAGAATTCTCGAGACGACTCTTTATCCTTAGCATCCCAGAAAACCCAAAACCACAGTCATGTGGTGAACTTTTTGTATTAGAATGGAACCAGAAATCTTGAGAGGCCCCTGTAAACTAAACATTCCTAAAATTCAAATTGTATTCAGGTGTGACCATGTCTTCTATCAAAACACGGCCAAACATCGCGATATGCTATTTTCTCTGAAACTCCAAGAAAGATAAACACTCACACTCATGTGGCATCAATTACAACCCGATCGAAAATTGGGACGTGCCCCTTTCCACTAGGATCCAGAAAAAACGATGCACTCATATGCCGTTTCTTCTTTTAAACGTTGCCAAACAACCGCGATCCCTTGGCCCAAAGTATAAAACAATAAAAATCATGCTGCAGTTTTTTATACAGCGAAGTTGTCTATGGCGTAGGTTCTGGCAGATCGTCTCCGGTGTAAGGCCGAGCATGGGCCAACAGAAAGTTTGTACAGTTATTGCCGCCGATCGCCGGTGCCGCACGCGCGCAGCCTTCCCCGCATAAAAGATTCAGAAGTAAATAAAAAAATAAAGCGTTGAGCCAACCCGCGTGCAGGGCCGCCATTTGTTTCAAGGCGACTTGATTTAGAACAGTTGCTGCTGCAGACGCCGGCGCCGCATGCGCACGCCTTCCCCGTATAAAATATTCCGGAAAGTAAATAACAAAAATAAAGCGTGGACGAACCCGCGTGCAAGTTGTCATTTGTTTCAGGCATTTGATTTAAGCAATACGTA